>ONZH01025596.1:0-231704 GCA_900303285.1 Rhinella marina
CAGAGTCACAAACCACTTCTCAGGTTGCTGCTGACCTCGTTCCCGATGCCCAAGTTTTCCAACTGTCGCAGTCTGTGGGTGATGATGATGATGACAATGTTGAGTTAGTGGAAGAAGTTTGTAAAGAGGTGTCGGACGATGAGGAGAAACAGTTGTCAGACAGTGGTGAAGCTGTTGTCAGGGCAGGAAGTCCGAGGGGGGAGCAGACTGAGGAATCGGAGGATGACGAGGTGACTGACCCAAGCTGGGTTGATATGCCGAGTGAAAACAGTGCTTCTGAGGCGGAGGCGAGTGCTGCACCAGAACAGGTTGTAAGAGGCAGTGGTGTGCCCAGAGGGAGAAACAGGGCCAGAGCTGGTGCATCAGCAGCAACTGTTTCACGTAGTGAAGCTCCCGTGGCGAGGCCTAGATGTTCGCAAGTCTGGAGGTTCTTTAAAGAAAGTGAGGATGACCGACGGAATGTGGTGTGCAACCTGTGCCACACCAGGATCAGCAGGGGTGCCACCACTACTAGCCTAACCACCACCAGCATGCGCAGGCATATGAGTGCTAAACACCCCACTCAATGGAACCAAGGCCAATCACCAACTCCTGCGGGTCACACCACTGCACCTTCCCCTGTGTCACTCGCTGCCTCTGCTAGTCAACCCCCTGCGTCACTCGATGCCTCTGCTAGTCAACCACCTGCCCTGGACCCCGGCACGAGCGCCTCCCACCAAAAACCACACCTTCGCCTCCACGATCCTCCACAGTGTCCACCAACATGTCCCAGCACAGCGTTCAGCTGTCTTTACAGCAGACGCTGGAGCGCAAGAGGAAATACAGTTCCACCCACCTACATGCCCAAGCCCTCAACGTCCACATCTCCAAATTGCTTAGCCTGGAGATGCTGCCCTATAGGCTGGTAGAGACCGAGGCCTTTCGCAATCTCATGGCGGTGGCTGCCCCTCGGTATTCGGTCCCCAGCCGCCACTATTTTTCCCGATGTGCTGTCCCAGCCCTACACCAGCACGTGTCACAGAACATCATCCGTGCCCTGACCAACGCTGTTTCTGAGAAGGTCCACCTAACCACGGACACGTGGACAAGTGCTGCCGGGCAGGGACACTATATCTCACTGACGGCACATTGGGTTAACTTGGTGGAGGCTGGGACGAGAATGACCCTGGGGCCGCTCATGTACTGCCCACACCGAGGATTGCGGGGCCTACCTCGGTCACGGTCTCTCAGACGTACTATGCCTCCTCCTCCGACACCTCCTCCTCCTCCACCGAATTACCATCCGTGGGCATGGCGCCTTCAGTCGGTAGCTCTAGGCGCAGCAGCAGTGCCGTGGGTAAGCGCCAGCAGGCGGTGCTCAAACTGCTGAGCTTAGGTGACAAAAGGCACACCGCCCAAGAGCTGTTACAGGGCATCACGGCGCAGACCGATGTGTGGCTGGCACCGCTGAACCTCAAGCCAGGCATGGTTGTGTGTGACAACGGGCGTAACCTGGTGGCGGCTCTGCAACTCGGCAGACTGACACATGTGCCATGCCTGGCCCACGTGTTCAATTTCATAGTTCAGCGGTTCCTCAAGACATACCCCAATCTGTCTGATTTGCTCACCAAGGTGCGCCGCATCTGTGCGCATTTCCGCAAGTCCACCACTGATGCTGCCAATCTCAGGGTAGCGCAACGCCGCCTACAACTGCCCGCTCACCGACTGTTGTGCGACGTGCCCACGAGATGGAATTCGACATTAAACATGTTATCCAGAGTTTACCAGCAGCGCAGAGCGATTGTAGACTGCCAGATGTCAACTTCCACCAGAACTAGTAGTGAGGTCAGTCAGATTCCTCGTCTACAATGAGGAGTGGACGTGGATGTCTGATATCTGCCAGGTGTTGAGCAACTTTGAGGAGTCAACACAGATGGTCAGCGGCGATGCCGCCATTATCAGCCTCACCATCCCGCTGCTTTGCCTGTTGAAAAACTCACTGCTCAGCATCAAGTCGGATGCTTTGCGCTTGTCACAAGAGACGGTGGAGGAAGCCAGAGCACCCTTGATAGCCAGAGCACCCTCCGGTCTATTTCTCAGCGCGTATCGGAGGAGGGGGATGAGGATGAGGAGGAAGAGGAGGAGAATGTCGGCGAGACAGTAGAGGGTACCAGTGCTCAGTCCTTAACTCTTGAGCGTGTATGGGCTGAAGAGGAGGACTTGGAGGAGGAGGAGGAGGAGGAGGAAATGGAGAGTCTGGCCAGTGAGGAGAGGGAATTCTTGTGTGTTGGGACTCTGGCGCACATGGCAGACTTCATGTTAGGCTGCCTATCCCGTGACCCTCGCATTAGAAGAATTTTTTCAAACACCGATTACTGGGTGTTGACTCTCCTGGACCCACGGTACAAGCAGAACCTTTCCACTCTCATCCCTGCAGAGGAAAGAAGTATGAGAGTGAATAGATATCAACAGGCCCTGGTGCACAAGCTGAAACAATTCTTCCCATCTGACGCCGCTAGCGGCAGAGGGCATGGTTCTGTGGGCCAAGTAGCGGGGGAGAGGAGCCGAGCAGGCAGCTTGTCCAGCACTGGCAGGGGAACGCTCTCCAAGGCCTTTGCCAGTTTTATGTCACCCCAGCAAGACACTGTCATCTGTCCCCAGTCTAGGCAGAGTAGGGGGGAGCTGTACAGAAAGATGGTGAGGGAGTACCTAGCTGACCATACCAACGTCCGTAGCGATCACTCTGCTCCATACAACTACTGGGTTTCAAAGCTGGACACGTGGCCTGAACTGGCGCTGTACGCCTTGGAGGTGCTGGCCTGCCCTGCCGCTAGCGTGCTGTCAGAGCGGGTATTCAGTGCAGCTGGTGGCGTCATCACCGATAAGCGTACACGCCTGTCAACTGACAGCGCTGACAGGCTGACGCTTATTAAAATGAACAAAGCCTGGATTTCACCGGAATTCAAATCTCCTCTGGGGGAAATCAGCTAAAGATTAACATTACTTATGTATCCGATTCCTCTTCTCTACTCCTCCTCCTCCTCCATATCGTCTTTGCCTAACGCTGACCCAAAAAACGCCATTTTTTAGAGGTCCAACTGGCACTCTTTTAGCACAATTTTTCAGGAGGGCCCCCTACAGGCCCTCTTTTCAAACAATTTTTCCGGAGGTCCACCTACAGGCCCTCTCTCCAAACAATTTTTACGGAGGTCCACCTACAGGCCCTCTCTCCAAACAACTTTTCCGGAGGTCCACCTACAGGCCCTCTCTCCAGTTCCAGTTTCCAGTTTTATTTGCGCAAACTGCGTAAATTTCTTTTTGGGATAGGTGTGAAAAATAATATTACCTGCGTATCTATATTGCCCAACATTGGGTACGGTAGCAACAAGAAGAACAAACACATGCTGCCCACAGGGTTCCGCAAATTCCTGGTCCACAATGTCAAGGAGCTCGAGGTTCTGTTGATGAGCAACAAGTCCTTCTGTGCAGAAATTGCCCACAACGTCTCCTCAAAGAACCGAAAGACCATTGTGGAGAGAGCGGCACAGCTCGCCATCAAAGTGACGAACCCCAACGCCAGACTGCGTAGCGAAGAGAACGAATAAATATCTCTGTGGTTATTTGTGCTAAATAAAAGTTAAATAAACACAAAAAAAAAAATTGATCTGTTCCTGTGCCTGATCCACCCAAGTTGAATCTGTCCCATCATGAGAAAGTCCCCACTGTAACTTGCTTCCCATACAACTAACTCAACCCCCGACACCTGTGTCTCGCCATTGTCCACCACCTCCTCAGACAACACTGGTAAATCCCCACTGTCAGCACACTGAGACTGTTAAAGGTCTTGCGAATTGGGGCATAGAATGTTCTGGGGTAGCACATCAGAAAAGGGGTGACTATGGGGTTCCAGGGAGTACGTGACCACATGCAATCTCCATCTAAAAAGTCATGCCACACTTGATCGAGCTCATAATTGACAATTGTACCGGTTGATCCTAAATTTTTAAGTTGGGGTCCTGCGTCGTCATTCTAACTACATCCGGCTGTTGTCACCACCAAACACGCTAGCCCAGGGGGCACTCCTCTGGCTCTTTCAGCTCAACCTCCTTCCCCACAGCCTGCCCCCCCACCTACAGGCCCTCTCTCCAAACAATTTTTCCGGAGGTCCACCTACAGGCCCTCTCTCCAAACAATTTTTCCGGATAGCTGCCATATACGGTATTAAACTGAGTAGTATACATAGAACACATACCACACTTGATCTATACTGAACGTCACTTTTAAAAATACGTCATTTTCCTCTTTCTCTCATTTGTCTGGGTTGCAGTTAAGCAGACCAAGTCTGCCTAATCTAATAGTTTCTGTGTAATTGCTCCATACTGCACATCTTTTTCCTCTCTTTCTCTCTCTCCAAACTATTTTTCCAGGTAGGTGCCGTATACAGTATTAAACTCAGAAGAATACATACCGTACTGGTTGATGCTACAGTTTTTCCAAATCCATTCCGGCTGTTGTCACCACCACACACGCTAGCCCAGGGGGCACTCCTCTGGCTCTTCCAGCTCAACCTCCTTCCTCCCAGCCTGCCCCCCACCTACAGGCCCTCTCTCCAAACATTTAACCCGGATAGGAGACGTATTAGATATTGTACTGATTTTTTTTCTGGTTCTTCTTTTAATTGCCTCCTGACCTGTGATAGGCAGAGCATGGACACGTCCCCTTAGCTGCAGTAGAAAAGACACTCCCCTGGCCAGAGCAAGCTCTTTTTCCTTTTCCGTGTTCGAAAAATCCATGAAATATATGGTCCCAAGATAGGGGACGTATATGATTTTAAAATGAGAAGAATCGATACCACACATGCCCCACTAGGAGAATTTGGGGTAATGGTGGGATTAGGCAGCCTCAGAGGCATCCATGCATGCTTCCCCTGCTGTTTCCTGTCCATTTCGGTGTTGTTTCCATCATTTTCTGATGTTTCCAGGTTTTCAGGCAAACTTCCCTGTGCAGAGCTTTGGTCCCCTACAAAAATGCTCGAGTCTCCCATTGACTTCAATGGGGTTCATTATTCGAAACAAGCATCCGAGCATCGGGAAAAGTTCGACTCGAATAACGAGCACCCGAGCATTTTAGTGCTCGCTCATCTCTAGTTGACATTACTTAATTCTCTTAGGATACGGGGGTGTATGCCATCTGGTCCTGGCGATTTGTCTATTTTAATCTTTTTAAGACGCCGCTCTACTTCTTCTTGGGTCAGACAGGGCACTTTTAATGGGGAATTTACTTTTATATTCTGCATTTCATCTGGCAGCTTATTTTCCTCAGTAAATACAGTGGAGAAAAAGATATTTAGTAGCTTTGCTTTCTCCTCATCGCTCTCTGCAACTCCCCCCTCATTACTCTATAAGGGGCCAACACCTTCAGTTTTATACTTTTAACCATTTATATAATTGAAGAATATTTTAGGGTTAGTTTTACTTTGGCGATTAATCTCTCTGTCTCTAGTTTGGCTGTTTTTATTTGTCTTTTACATATTCTATTTTTTTCCTTATAGTTTTTCAATGCATCCTCGCTCCCCTCCTGTTTTAGTGATTTAAATGCTTTCTGTTTGTCATTTATTGCTTTCTTTACTGTTCTGTTTATCCACATTGGTTTTTCTTGTTCCTTAACCTTTTATTCCCATAAGGTATGTACCTCTCACAATTAGATATTAGGATGCTTTTAAAAATATCCCATTTTGTGGACTTTTTCCCAGTTAGTTAGGCCTATGGCCTCTCTTAGTTGGCTAAATTGGTTGTTTTTTTTAAGTTTGGTATTTTTGTTACTCCCTGAAGAAACGCTCTTTTATTATTGTTTTTGGCTCCATTTATTTCTACCCACAGTGACTCCACATCTTCATGTCCCTCACTTACATGCCAAGAGTGTGCAAAGCAGTAATCAAAGCAAAAGGTGGCTACTTTGAAGAACCTAGAATATAAGACATATTTTCAGTTGTTTCACATTTTTTTGTTAAGTATATAATTCCACATGTGTTAATTCACAGTTTTGATGCCTTCAGTGTGAATCTGCAATTTTCATAGTCATGAAAATACAGAAAACTCTTTGAATGAGAAGGTGTGTCCAAACTTTTGGTCTGTACTGTATATTTTCCCGGAGTGTGGGCTTTAGACAAGACTTTACATAAAGGCAGACCCCTCTCCGGTTTTGGCGATCCTTTCTAAACAGACTGTAACCCTGTACGTTAACTGCCCAGTCATAGGTATCATCCAGCCATGTCTCAGTTAGTCCTACTATGTCATAGTCCTCCTCACACATCACTAATTCCAGTTTATCAGTTTTATTAGTTAGGCTTCTGGCATTAGTGTACATACAAAGAAAAATACATAGATTGCAGCCGCACACCACTACCAGACAAAGCACAAAATGCCATAGTGATAGAGTAATCCAAAGCTCATGCTATGCTTGTTTAATAAATCAGAGACTCTTGGCAAATATATTTTGTACAAAATTATCTGAGCCCATTCACCGCAATCGTCAAGGTGTTCTCTGCAGAATGGGAACCTGACACTATATCCTACCTGTTACGTGCCAGTCTTGGCTTCCATATAATCAGGGGGTTTTTTTTGTTCCACATGCATGTAATGTCCACTTGCCTTTTGCCATTTCTGGTGCTTCAAAGGCCTCCCCTAGTTCAGGAGTGCAGACACTAACATGCATGCCGAATCACTCGGCTTTATAGTTGCAACTATAAAGCCGAGTGATTCGGCATGCATGTTAGTGTCTGCACTCCTGAACTAGGGGAGGCCTTTGAAGCACCAGAAATGGCAAAAGGCAAGTGGACATTACATGCATGTTGAACAAAACACCCCCTGATTATATGGAAGCCAAGACTGGCACGTAACAGGTAGGATATAGTGTCAGGTTCCCATTCTGCAGAGAACACCTTGACGATTGCGGTGAATGGGCTCAGATAATTTTGTACAAAATATATTTGCTAAGAGTCTCTGATTTATTAAACAAACATAGCATGAGCTTTGGATTACTCTATCACTATGGCATTTTGTGCTTTGTCTGGTAGCGGTGTGCGGTTGCAATCTATGTATTTTTCTTTGACATGTATTTAGCCATAGCAACCAGCACCTGCACTCTGGGATGTGCTGACTGAAATTTCTTTTTTTTTCTTTGCAAATTAGTGTACATACAGTTAAAAGGTTTATATATATTTTTCCACAACACCTTTCCTTCTGCACTGTTCTAGTTCCTCCTTCCATTCCTCCGCCAGTTCCATTACTTTGCCCCAGGTCTCTATCTGCACTATCTTCCCCATCTATAATGTAGTTACCCTCCCCCCAGTCCCTAGCTTAAACACTCATCCAGCCTTCTAGCCATCTTCTCCCCCAGTGGTCCAAATGCATGTTGCACAGGAGTTATGATAGTGCTGCAGACCAAAATTGGAATATCAAGTTTAGGTGGGTAAAATGGGGGAAAGACAAAAAGTTCAGTTTTTAAGAGGTTGAGTTTAAGATACAAAGAGAACATGATGTTAGAGACAGCTGCCAGACAATTACTGGTGGTGTGGAGAAAAGCAGGGTTGATGTCAGGGGATGAAGTGTATAGTTTGGTGTTGTCAGCATAAAAGTGGAACAGAAAGCCAAGGCAAAAGGCAGATTGTAAGGGGTCAAGAAAAGAGTTTGCAGAGAGATAGCTTATTAAGCGTTATGCACTGCTCACTGCTGTCTCCTATGCTCCAGCATGCAGTTCAGAGGTAGTACTGCTAACCACTAAGTAAGATCTATCTTTGTGATAAGCAAGTACTAACTTATTCTCCCACTTTGTAGGCATCAAAACGTCACTACATTTAATTCTATTGAACCACATGGAAGAACTGAATGAGACAGAAGTGACAGCATTCATCTTCCTGGCATTCACAAATTCCTCCAAATATCCTATTCTCCTATTTATCATGTTATTGTTTCTTTACTTATCTATAATCTGTGGTAATATATTAATGCTACTGGTCATAAGATATGACTCTCGACTTCACAGACCGATGTACTTTTTTGTTTTTGTGTTGTCCGTCATGGACATATGTTATCTCACCACCATAGTGCCACAGACTCTGTGCAATCTGTTAGTCAAAACTCCCAGTATTTTATATAGTAGCTGTGCCACACAAATGTTATTTTTTACTGCTTTTGGAGAAGTCCAATTAACAATTGTGACAGTGATGGCATATGACCGCTATGTTGCCATAAGTAGTCCTTTGCATTATAAGACTAAAATGACTCAAGAGACTTGTTAAAGGTTTCTAGGGCTAGCAATTATGATTAACTCCACAATGTCATTTACAGTGCCTTGCGAAAGTATGCGGCCCCCTGGAACTTTTCAACCTTTTGCCACATTTCAGGCTTCAAACAAGAAGATATAACATTTTAAATTTTTGGTGAAGAATCAACAACAAGTGGATCACAATTGTGAAGTGGAATGAAATTTATTGGATCATTTAAACTTTTTTGTAATAATTAAACTGAAAAGTGGAGCGTGCAACATTATTAGGCCCCCTTGCATTAATACTTTGTTGCGCCACCTTTTGCTGCGATTACAGCTGCGGTCGCTTGGGGTATGTCTCTATCAGTTTTGCACATCTAGAGACTGAAATTCTTGCCCATTCTAATTTGCAAAACAGCTCGAGCTCTTTGAGGTTGGATGGAGAGCGTTTGTGAACAGCAGTTTTCAGCTCTTTCCACATATTCTCAATTGGATTCAGGTCTGGACTTTGACTTGGCCATTCTAAGACCTGGGTACGTTTATTTTTGAACCATTCCATTGTAGATTTTGCTTTATGTTTGGGATCATTGTCTTGATGGAAGATAAATCTCCGTCCTCGTCTAAGGTCTTTTGCAGACTCCAACAGGTTTTTATCCAGAATGGTCCTGTATTTGGCTCCATCCATCTTCCCATCAATTTTAACCGTCTTCTCTGTCCCTGCTGATGAAAAGCA
Organism: Rhinella marina; assembly: GCA_900303285.1. NCBI lineage: Eukaryota > Metazoa > Chordata > Amphibia > Anura > Bufonidae > Rhinella > Rhinella marina. Next base: position 8,978 of record ONZH01025596.1, read on the forward strand.
GGCCCAAACTATGATGCTGCCACCACCATGTTTGACAGTGGGAATGATGTGTTCAGGGTGATGAGCTGTGTTGCTTTTACGCCAAACATATCGTTTTGCATTGTTTCCAAAAAGTTGGATTTTGGTTTCATCTGACCAGAGCACCTTCTTCCACATGTTTGGTGTGTCGCCCAGATGGCTTGTGGCAAACTGTAAACGAGACTTTTTATGGATATCTTTGAGAAATGGCTTTCTTCTTGCCACTCTTCCATAAAGGCCAGATTTGTGAAGTGTTCGACTGATTGTTGTCCTATGGACAGACTCTCCCACCTCAGCTGTAGATCTCTGCAGTTCATCCAGAGTGATCATGGGCCTCTTGGCTGCATCTCTGATCAGTCTTCTCCTTGTTTGAGATGAAAGTTTAGAGGGACAGCCGGGTCTTGGTAGATTTGCAGTGGTCTGATACTCCTTCCATTTCAATATGATCGCTTGCACAGTGCTCCTTGGGATGTTTAAAGCTTAGGAAATCTTTTGGTATCCAAATCCGGCTTTAAACTTCTCCACAACAGTATCACAGACCTGCCTGGTGTGTTCCTTGGTCTTCATGATGCAGAACCCTGAGACTATCACAGAGCAGGTGCATTTATACGGAGACTTGATTACACACAGGTGGATTCTATTTATCTTCATCAGTCATTTAGGACAACATTGGATCATTCAGAGATCCTCAATGAACTTCTGGAGTGAGTTTTCTGAACTGAAAGTAAATGGGCCGAATAATTTTGCACGCCCAACTTTTTAGTTTTATTACAAAAAAAGTTTAAATGATCCAATAAAGTTCGTTCCACTTCACAATTGTGACCCACTTGTTGATTCTTCACCAAAAATGTCTTTTTGTTTGAAGCCTGAAATGTGGCAAAAGGTTGAAAAGTTCCAGGGGGCCAAATACTTTCGCAAGGCACTGTATATTAGTTTATTTCATATTCAGACTCCCCTTTTGCAGAACTCCTCAGATTGAACATTTCTATTGTGATATGGGACAGGTGATCATCTTGACTTTTCACCTTCACAGATTGTACAAGGTAAGTGAAGGTACAACATTCCTCCTTGGGATTAGCTTTTTTACTATTCCATTCATTTTACTAGTTACTAACTATATCTATATCATCAATGCGGTACTGTAAATCCACACCACTGAGGGCAGACGGAAGGCCTTTTCTACCTGTTCATCCCACCTTACAGTAGTCATCGTTGAATACGGCTGCCTTGCGTTTATGTATTTTCGACCTGCTGAAACCTATTACTTGGATAAGGACAAGGCATTTGTCATGACCTTCACATATCTCACACCAATCTTGAATCCTCTTGTGTACACAGTTAGAAATGAAGCAGTGAAGGATGGATTCAAGAAAATAATTTCCAGGAAGTTTATTGAAAGCATTTAATGGTATTTTGGCTTATGTGTTATGAAGCTCAAAGTTCGAAAATTATTATTTGCTATATTTTTGTTTCTATGTTATAAAATATTTATCTTATTAAAAAAAAGCAGTGATAGAAGTTATTAAACTGGACCTGTCATGTCTTAGAAAATATAATTGTTTATATCACATAATTCTTGAACATCTTTTCCTAGAACTCTGCAATGTGTTGTTCCTTTGTCATTGTAGTTCAGCTCATGGACAAGATCCAGATAAAATCCAGGTTTTATTAGAACGTCTTCAAAATACATCCAGCACTGACCTGAGTAGTAGAGTATGTTTACTCATTGATGTTCTAATAAAGCCTGTATCTTCTGTATATATTGCCCTGCTTCCAGGGGTGCACCACCAATGAGGCCAGGTGAGGCGATCGCCTCAGGCACCACCAGGTAGGGGCAAGAGGGGGGCAGCCGAAGGACCATGAGCAATGAGCGCTTTCATTGTGGCAAAGGGGTTAGGTTAAGAAATTGGCATGGGGTTGGGGGTGCCATTTCAGTTTTCGCTGCAGAAAGACTAGGTGCACCCCTGCCTGCTTCTCAGGTGTGCCATGCACCAGAGAAGTTTTCATGAAGTTAATTGGAACACTTGTTTGTTTTCTTCCTCTGTTATTCCTCCTGAAATGTATGCATAAACCAACAACTGTGTTAAAGGGTTTCTACAGTTTTTAAAAACTGATGATCTGATGACTATCACTGGCCTGGGCGCGGCTAAGCTCCATTCATGTGAACAGAGCTTAGCCCGCCCCGGCCAGTGATACTAGTCGTGACGTCACTGGGCCTGCGGTAAACACAGAGAAGGCCGCGGCGCTCCTGCAGCGCCGCTGCCTTCTCAAACAGCTGATCGGTGGGGGCCCCAGGTGTCGGACCCCCGCCGATCAGATGCTGATGATCTATCCAGAGGTCTGTGTAATGAGAACCGTTGGAGCACTTAAAGGGGTTCTCCAGGAATGAAGAAAATGAAAATACTTAAACATTACTGTATTCTAAATAAATTCTCAAATACCTTTCATTAGTTATAATGGCTAGTTTTGTCTGGGGAGCAATCATCAGGGGAAATAAAATGGCCACTGTCCTATTAGTACACACAAAACCTGTCCTAATCACACAGCAGGACAAATTACTTCAGAACTCTGAGCTAAAGAGCTGTTTCATCCAAGATCTTCAGCCGAATCTCGGTAGTAATGAAGTTCATGAGGAGACATGAAGTACAGAGAGGATGGAAAGGCCAGACTGTGGTAATGGAGACTGCATACATGTGCTGATGCTCATTAGCCACATGCCCACTAGAGATGAGCGAATCTATTCGCCGCTTCGTAGATTCGTTACAAATCTTACAAATTTCCTACTCCGAAAAGAATATGGATTTTTTCAGATTCGCTCCGTATTTGTAAATGTTCTTAATATTTTGAACGCTAGCGCTACGTACGCAACGTATGCTACGTACGCATTCTTCTTGCCCCCCTCTCTGGCCCCCTGAAGCGGGAAAATGACGATACGCCCCCTCAACAGCATCATAGTGAAGATACGCCCCCCCCTCAGATGCGGGAAAAACCAGCCGGCTCACCGGAAGCTAATTTGCACGTATAGGGAGTAAAGACTTCTTCCTCTCCAGTTCAAGCCAGCGGTGAACAAGATACCACAGCATGGCAAAACAACTGCGACCAAAGTGGGGGGAGATGGTGTTTGGTAACGAGTACCCCGAACCACCGCCTGCTCCAGAGATCAGAGCGCCACAATTGTGCAAGACAGTCTCATCGGCTCCTGACTCGATGCTCGCCTTGCCGGCTGGTGTGGTGGCGGCTGGAGCGTCCACTTCACTGCCCAGGAGGAGAGCAACAACAACACCTTCCATGCGGCAGAATCCCATTGTGCCTGTATCAGTGACAGCCTATGCCCAGACCCTATGGGACTACAAGAATGCGGTTGAGGACTGGGTCATCCAAGTACTGGACCATCCGAGGCTGGGAGACCCTACACTGGAACGGCGTAAAGGAACCGTCCTGTGGTTTTCAGTGGAGCGAGGCCGTGGCTTCCTGGCGGATGACGAGGATGGCAAGGAATACTTTGTGGGCCGCAGGTCAGTGAAACGGCCGTGCCTGCCCCAACCCCGTCACAGCCTTTACGTGGGGGATCAGGTGGAATATACCCCCATGGTATCCCTGAAATGCCCCTTTGCTACCGGGGTAACATTGTTATCAAAACCTGCATCACCACCAGAAGTTTGGCCGGAGAAACCACCAGGTGAAGGACGCGCTGCCTACAGGAGTCACCAGATGGCACCCTCCATTTCAGGGAGAAGCCACAACTGAAGCCTCTAATCCCTGGATTGCCACCACCACCTCCACCACAGTCCTTTCTGCTGGGTCAGCTGACGACATCATCGTTTACTTTCCAGTCCACGGTGATCCAGTACCAACCACCCTGGAAAACTAAGTCAGCAGCAGGCCGGGGAGCTGGCCCTTCTTCCCTGGGTGCAACCATGCCACAACTGCTGCAGCTAGAAGTCCTTACCCCTGCTGTCCCGGCAGGAGTATCCGGAAAAGTGAAGGTGCAAGTGGCTGCAGCGCTCACCAGTGTGACCACCACCCAGACCCGGTCAAGTCCGACTTCTGGCAGAAGAGGTCAGTGGAGCTCCACCACGGCAGCCAGCTTGGCCTACAGGATGTCATTCAGCAGCAGTTCCAGCGAGGAGCAAGGACTTCAGGTCCTTCATCTGAGGAACCCCTTCCACTGGCTGTTAGTCTGGCTGATTTAAAGGACACCTCTGGACCTATGGGAGCCACAACATGGGCTGCACCTGACGGGTGAGAGCTAGTTGGCACTTGTTTTGTTTGTTTAGTTTGTATTACCCCCTGTTTGACTCTCATCCAGGTGGACATGGCTTGTCAGGACTCCCCCTCATTCTGCAGAAAATTGTTGTGCCTAAGTGCGCCTATTTTCCTTTGTTCCCCCTTCTCAGGTTATTTGGGAGCCCCTTTGCAAAAAGGGTTCTCTATTTGTTGGATTACAAAATTACCTCACGTGGATTACAATTGAATTTTGGACTGTGTTCCAGTGTTTTATCATGCCAAGCAGCCACGAGGAGAGACTCAAACGTATATCTGAGACAATTATGCTTGCAAATGTGAAATTGATTGCACTAAAATGTTTGTATAATTATGTCTTTGCTGTATAATGTTTTTACAGGTTCAGCAATGTTCAAGCACTTTAGCCCATTGTGTGTATTCTTTTTCAGGTACTGCAATGTGTCCTATTATGCACTTATTGTACTGTGCTTTTTAGTAAATTATGCACTTAGCCGGATAGCTAGCACCTTACTTTTCTAGCTCATATGGACTGCCTCTAAAGACTGTACGCTGCGGCCTAGCCTCATGCGTGCGTGCGTATGACGCAATCGCGAGTCAATAGTATGCTAAGGATTCGTACGCACTTTGTACTCTAATGCTTATGTGTTGCTTACTTTTAACAACGCTGACTGTATGTTCATAATTTGTGCAGGAATGCTTGCAGAACAACAATTATTTTTTAACGCAAAATTTACCGAATAAATTTGTATTAAGAACGAATCTTGTCAGAAATTCGTTGATTATTCGCCGAAGCAAATTTTGGATGCTTCACTCATCTCTAATCCCCACTCCTCTTGTACTTCATGTCTCTTCATGAACTCCATTCCTACAGGGATTCGGCTGAAGAGCATATTAAACTGTACTGAGGAGGGTAAGGCAGTGCTGCAGCTCAGTGTTGTGAAGTAACTTGTTCTGCTGTGTGATTAGGACAGGTTCTGTGTTTGCTAATAGGACAGCGGCCATCTTGTTTCCCCTGATGATTGCTCCCCAGACAAAACAAGCTATTACCACTAATAAAAAGTATTTGGAAATATATTTATCATAAGGTGATACTTAAGTATTTTTATTTTCTTCATTCCTGGAGAACCCCTTTAACCACTCCCTCCCAGCAAACTGCATCCTTGAACTGTGAACAATGCAATATAATGCTATGCCATGTTATGTTGTGCATATGGAAATGTGCCGTTGACAGTCATTTTATAGACCACTTCCATCTAAAAACGGATTTGTTTAATAACAGAGACTGTGTGCCTGCTAAACCATACAATCAAGTGTACTGAGGACTGTGGATGTCGGCAACCGCTCGTGGAGTTACTTTGCAAACTCCATTCCTTTTCATAACCAACAAGTTCTGTACCTCACATCTGTGTGAGTGACCACTAAGCTCTGTGTCATAATACTGTGTGTAACTAACAAGTTTGTGCCCTCTCTGAGAGACAGTAGCCATATGCTTGTTGCCTCAATCTGAGTAAACCTTTGTTAAAATTAAGCCTTGTCGAGTCCATGTGATTTAATGCGCCATCCTGGAGTAGGGTACCATGTAATGGTCATAGGCCATCCCCATAATTTCTGACAATCTTACACCTACATATTCAGGATTAGTCCATAGTGGGTATGCAAGGTCTTTTTTTCAAGCCTGTCCAGTACATTTCTTCCTTCCCCTAGATCCTTTTCGGCCAATGCCCATTCTGATTCTACTCATCAATTTTCCAGCAGTCTCTTCCTTAACACCTTGGTTGCCATGTCTTACCCTACATACTTGTCATGTGCTTGCTTTCCCTTGATTATATTGACATTATTAGATATGAGTTTTATTTCTTCATATGATCCATAATTATTTATTAGAAACAGTTTTTTTCATTGCTACTCAATTATGACTGAAATTTGTGGTACTCTAGCTTGTTTAACTCACTGCACGGACCATAAAAATTTTATTTGAGCATCGAAGTGCCCCATATTTACCACAAGTATTTGGTGTAGCAATAACTGAACAACCAGCAACATGGCCAGGTGACAGTTCAGCTTCAGAATAAGCTAATTGATGGCCACAATCTCAGGGACACACATTCTGTATTGATGTCTTACAATGGAACAGAGGACAAAGAGGAGGAAGAGTCTAAACAGGAAAAGAACCAGATGATGATGATGATGATGACAAGGACACTGCTTTGAGATGTGGGCTGGCTTACACAAAGAAGACCAGGAGGTGATTGGGAATGCAGGCCAGTTCTATTTTCCCACAGGATTGGGTGATGCCACCTCATTTGTTGTAATAGAGCACTGGTATCTATGTTTTTTAGTGAATGCTTATGGCTTATTTTAATCCTGCAAATCTTGCCCACAGCTGTGGCTTTGTGTGCCAACCTTGTGGAGAAAAAACTCCATATGGTAGTTGCTCTCACAGAGCTACAGGCAGCTGAGCTTGGCCTAGTTTTGGCACATTTGAGCCCCACAGAATCAGCTGACCACAATAGAAGCAGATCTGGCCTTGCCAGTTTTTGGGAGGTTTAGGCTGTATGTTTTCCCTGCTCTTTATTGCTGACACAACCACCGTCCTCCTCCTCTAATGTCACCTACTCCTCAGCACCCCAATCCACCTCCCAGCTCCTGTTCAACACACAATCATCATCAGTGTCCTCAACCACCATTTTTCTCAAACTGTGATATGTCATTGTGAGCTCTTTGGTCCCTCTACCAATTCCTTGTTCTGTATTTGCCCCAACTTCCACTGTTGCTACCACTGCACTTACCGCCAACACCATACTACCCCCACTAATACTGCTATGGATGGGGTCCCTGGCTCGCCATGAAACCATGGTAGTCCAAATGTTGACTGTTTCCACACAACTCTTCAACAGCGAGAAAATCACCAATCTTTCCCCAAGATTAAAATAAACAATTAAAAAACATCATAGGTATTGCCTCATCCAAAAACACAGTACTAACAGAAAAAAATTTCAAAATGGCCAATTTGCCATTTTTTGTCAATTGTCACTCCACAAATAAATTGAATAAAAAGTGATCAAAAAGTCACACATGTCAAAATAACTACAAAAAAGTTATAGGAGTCAGAATATGGTGATGAAAAGAAAAAAAATATTTTTTAAGATTATTTCAGTATTAAAAATCAAGAAAAACTATACAAATATGGTATCACCGCAATCATACTGATCTGGAGAATGAAAGTAACAGATCATTTTTAACACAGAGAACACCATAAAAACAAAGCTCAGAAAACTGTGGTGTAATCGTTTTTTTTCCAATTTTTTCCTGCTTCCCACTACATCATAGGTAATATTAAATGGTGCCATTTGAAAGTAAAAATTGCATAAAGCAAGCCCTCATGTGGCTATGTTAATTGAAAAATAAAAAGTTATAGTCTGGGAAGGCAGGGAGTGAAAAATGAAAGCGCAAAAAGCTTTCTTCTCTATTAAGACTCACATTTCAAACTTGTATGTAATGTCATTGACTGAGATGATTGTTTGTCATGGCCGGTGTCACCACCATCGTCATCATTTTCTTACTTCTCCAAATTAACTCCTCTTCCTCCTCGTCAAGTAGCAGCCCCTTCTCCTACTCCCCATGGGATTTTCTCATTGTGGGTCCCTAATAGCTACAGGGCAGACAGCAAGATGAGTTAGCTGTTCTTCTTCTTCCTTTTTCATTGCTGCCTGTTGTACAAGTGTCTCTTCAAAAATACATATGAGGGGGATACAAGGGACAACTGCAGCATGAACAGCATGAGCTGCCACTGTCTGAGCTGGAAACAACACGTGCTCCACTGCTTCTGGACAAATACCTGGTGCTGCTACTACCCACATTCTGGCTCTGGGTCATTCATTGGGAATTCTTCTGCAGCCCTAACATTTTTGGGTCTCTCATACTATTTTGTGTGCTACCTTGTGTATTGGTATATTAAATTGAACAAATTTGATTGGAAACGTGTCGAGACAGAAATAAACAGAAACGGATTTAGGCCTAAATTTGTTATCACTCATATAATTTTGTGCGCTACCCAGTGTATTGGTGTACTGATCACGTATATGCAGGTTGTCACATTATGCTTTTGTAGAATCATAGCTGATCTCTCTCAAACAAGGCCATTGACCAGGTGAGGAGTACTGTGCCGACTTTCTCAAATTATGTGTGGCTTCTAAGTGGAATGATCCTGCGCTTAGATGTCAATTTCGTCAGGGTCTACCTGATACTCTTAAAGATATGTTGGTAAGTTACCCCCCCCCCTTGCTGGACGATACCATGACCTTGGTAGTGCATCTCGACAGATGTCTCAGGTAAAGAAAGAGGAAACGTTTATCTTCACCGCTGTTATTCTCCAGCCCTCAAGGGTCGCATTCTCTCCCCAAGAATGGGAATCAATGAAAAAAATGAAAGGATGTCCTTGTAGGTAGCTGCTTTTGACATTTGCAGCAAAGGCAGTTCTGCTATAAGGCACAGCCTCAGCTCCTCACTTCTCACTCCCTGGCTGACAGCTTCCCTGCTTGTCCCTATTCTACACACACAATTAATCTTCTTCATAATTCTTAACCCTTCACTCTCCTTGGCAGTAGAATACAAGCTTGATTGATTTCTGACTGTCCCTGTCCCCCTAAAATCATTTTTCTGTCAGACACTAGGATCCAACCACCCTCACCACCTAGTATGTATTAGAGGAGCATATGAGCATTTCCTTGCTCTGATGCTCCCCCTCGCCTGGCTGCATCGAGCAGCGGGAGCCACTGTTTGTTGTGAGCCAATGACGTACCTGGCTTCACAAAACTATGCTAGATGGAGGCTTTTGCCTAGCAGTGAGCCCAGTGATGTCACCGGCACAGAGCCGGACCACCACTTTAAGAATCAATTTCTGATCCTTAATACAGACCCCAGACCAGATTCCCTAAATGCAGTATCCAGACCCCTAGACACTTACTCAGAACAAATCACACTTCATTATTCTGTGGAACTTGTGGAACTGGAACTATGAAAACTGTGGAAATATGCAAACTGTGTAAGATCTCCCTATCCGTGCATCATCTGAAATGTGACAACTATTGTGAGTGCATTTATTTGCATTTTGCTGTCTCCTTCAGTATAGATCTGTTGATGGTTGCAAAACTGGCCTCATCATTATATGCACTAACACCTGCATTGTCATAGCACTGCACACTCCTTGCATTGCACTCAAAACCCAACCACACCAAGGGTACTCCAACCAACACCAGGCAGGAGAACCTTAAATCCAGGGAGTGCCCCAAAGTGAAGCCTGCAACTGTAAGTAACTACTACCTCCATCATTGCTATCATCACTCCTATTCTACCTGCTCTCCCTGAGCGCGCTGCATAAGGTAGCACCCTAGGTGGATATTTAATTTTACCTACCCCTTTTCCATGCTTACCAACGTTTTAGTTGGTAAAATTGGGATGTGTAAGGCCCGCCCCAAACCATCCGAGAACACCCACTTCTGGGAGGGGTTTGTGTTAGCAGCGCTCATTTTCAGCTGGGACATCGCTAATTTGCCAAATTCTGGACAGTTGGCAACAATGCTTGTCTGACCATAAATGACATCATAGTGTTAAATTTTCATCACCTCTTGGTAAATCAGCACTAGAGATTTATTAAAATTAATTGTTTATCAATTGTGGGTGCAACGGTAAGCAAAGGAATCTAGTCAACTGGGAATGTACAGTTTATTTAATCCTTCGTAGAAGATTACAGTGGCAGCAGGGGGTGGTGGCTACCACTATCCTCTGTTCACTGCCATGCATGTACATTTGATCATCATCACGTCCTTCTGTATTTGGTAAGTCCCAACTTTCATCCAATTTATTAAACTTATCTCAAGATTGAAGAAATAACTTAACCTCTAACGCAGCTAAAATTCAGATATTGAGATGCCTCATGTATGAAGAGTATCAATTGAATTTCCTGTTGAATCCTGATGATTAATTTGTTTGCTGAATTTAGGAACTGTGATTTTATGAAAAATATATCTCTCTTTAACTTTGTGGGTTTTTTTTCTTTAATTGCAAAATCTGCACATAAGGCTTCATTCACACGACTGTATGTGTTTTGCGGTCCGCAAATTGCGGATTCGCAAAAAAAAACAGATGACGTTTCGTATGGCATCCGTTTTTCCATTTTTTTTGCGGATCCATTGTAACAATGCCTATCCTTGTCAGCAAAACAGACAAAAATAGGACTTGTTCTATCTTTTTTGCGGAAACGGAAATACGGACATACGGAAACGGAATGCACACGGAGTACCTTCCGTTTTTTTTGCAGACCCATTGAAATAAATGGTTCCACATACGGTCCGCAAAAAAACGGAACGGACACGGAAACAAAACACGGTCGTGTGAATGAAGCCTAAGGCTGAGTTTGAAGGTTAGAGGTTACAGGTTTTGTTCTGGGGGAAAAAAAATTCCAACAAAAACCTCACCATAGGTGCATTTTACTGTGACTTTACTGAGATTTGTGATGCAGTAATTGCCTAGGGAGCTTTTACAGGTGAAACACTTATTTAACGCATTTTCCCAATAAAGACCTTGGAGGCAATTACTATATTGCAAAAGCATGGCGATGGCATGCATTTTTCTTAAAGAACACAATTGCAAAACTGCAATCCAGCCAAAAGGATAACTAGTCAGTGGCTGATCTGCAAAACAGATCTAGATACTGTGTGCATAAATACTCCACAGAAGAAATGAAAAATGAAAAATTACTTCTTAATGATCCGGAAGTGTGTACAATGATTTATGGACCCTGTGGCAACATTGCTGCAAGCAAATTGAAGTTCAGTCACATTAACACATTTCTCTACACGATACACTTGTTCCAGAATAAAGTTATATTCTTGTCGTAATCAATGGATCTGGAACCACTGTGTCAACCAACTGTTTGACTTTGGGCTAAAGCTAAAGTCATTAACCTTGCAGTCCCCTGGTATTCACCCTTTAACCCATGTACAAGCATCTGGTTTTCACTGCAGGGGAGCCACCAGGCCACTAACTCCCAGAGTAGTCCATGTCTGGTTGACAGCCGTCCCACTGGGATCAGAGAAACTGGTGCAGGGTACTGAGGGATCAGGCAAAACTCCTAGTCAGTAATAGGCCAAAGTCAGGGCATGTAGAATACATGAAAATACGTGAAACAGGCCCGAGGTCTGGCAGCAGAAGGTCACTACAGCAAACAGGCACAAGTCTTTTCAGACAGAGTAGGGTCAGAATGCAGTAAACAGGCAGAGAATGGTACACTGAATATGTAAGGAGGGGAGAGTACAATAGGTAGGACTGCTGGACAAAAGCAAGTTAAGTAAGGTCAAATGGTCGCTCATCTGATGCCATTGTGCTGAGCACATAACAGCTAGTAGCGCAGGGAGAAGGGATTGTCTTGGTTGCTGCTTGCGGTTACCCCAATTTGATCTGAATCTGGAATGCACACAGGATGCTGAGTAAGGAAAAACACAAGAACTGCTAGCATTCAATCATGTTAAATAACTAAAGAATTAAAAAGTGAATAAATAAAACAATAATAAATTGAAAAAAATAGGATCATTATATATAGTAAAAATGTTAGTCGGTTAGCACATGATCAAAATATATCTAATAATCCCCAAAAAATTAAAACATTAATAATTATTGGGATTAAAACTAATTAGATCTAAAAAAAATAGTCTAACAAGTTCTAGACCATGCAATACTTATGTAAGCTCAGTAAAGGGCAGCATAATGCCTGAAATAATTGAGCAGAAATGTAAACTTAAATATAATATATGTATATATAATATTAACAGGTATTCTGTGCTTATTGTTTTCACTGTTGTCAATTGTTTTTATTTTTATCGGACCGTTCCTGTTATCTATTTGAGGCCGTAAGGTTGAATAGACCTTTACAGTTTACAGTTTGTAAATTCAAAACACCTCACATGTTTTTTGAGAGCATCAAGTCTATGGTAAGTGCATGGGGGAATGTGATCAATGGGAATGGTAGGGAGTGAAATGTTTACCTACTATAAGCCCTACAGGTCCGGATGAAGCCATTCATGCATCTACTGTGTAGTTAGCCCCATGTATTGTAGACCACATAGACATCCAACAAGATAGATAACATAACCGGACTTGCACATTAGGTGATACATGATTTCCTGCACTGCATTCTGTGGAGCTTCCATTCAGTTCATTGGAAAACAGGGAAAAATAGTCAGAAAAGAGGGAAAAAGTCAGATTCAGGCTATGCTGCAATTTAAAAAAAAAATTCAATTAACATTAAAAAAAAACTCTAGGGTGAAAAAACACCACAACAACAACAACAAAAAAAACATTTTTATCCTGTGTTTAATATTTCCCATAAATTTCCATGCAATATCTGGAGCTGGCGTTTATTGCCTGATAAAAAGCAAAAATAGGCACTCCAACTGTGGGAAACTACAAAAAACATACAAAAATATGTGACACAACAAATATAAGCTGACAAAGAAACCTAAAGGGAATCTGTCACCAGCGACCTCCCTATCCAACTGTTTGCTTATACATATAGCTGTGGTTCACCTAATTAAAACAATGTTTTTTTTTTGTTGATCTGAAGCTCCGTTCCTGAGTTATAATACTTTTTCCTAATATGCAAATTAGGCCCTTAGTGCAATAAGGGTGTCACCAGGGCCGGTGTCACACCAGAGCCCACTGTGTCTACTCACTCCTGCAGCCGCGTCCTGGTCTTCATTAAACTGACTGTTCTGAATTCTAGGGCAGCTTACCCCAGCAATGCACTGCTGAGTTGAGCAGCCCCAGGACTCAGGGTAGATGGTGTTTCCTAGTGGGCTAAAGGACCTTCCTGATGTCATCCGCCCATTTGACCAGTGGGGGAGGAGCAGAGAGCTGTGATCTTGTATAGAGAGGAGCCAGGCTGGAGTGTGGTGGGGCCTGGTTGTGTGTGTCTGTCTGTCCCTATGAGTGTCTGTCCCTGTGTGTGTGTCTGTCTCTGTGTGTGTGTCCCTAATCCTTAGTTCTATTGTTTGCATGTGTAATGGTGTGCTACCATATGTTTTTGTTTGCTGTCTGTATGTTAGCTTTATGGATGTGCTAGTCTAAATTTTCTTGCAGTATGTTTGAGCACTCCCCGCCAATCTGCCCAGGGCTTCAGAGCAGAGTATAAATGTAACTGGTTCCTACGCCGCCCTAAACATTGTAGGCTTAGGATAGGCCCAGGAGAGGCAGTTCTGTGATAGGTAACCATCTGCAGAAGCCACCTTGATGTCTGTAGTTGGCCCCAACACATGTTTGATCAAAAATGTGCGCAAAGAGCTTCTATCTTTCATGTATAGTAGGTATAGTACCACTTCAATCCAGAATAAACCCTAACCCCTAGTTCTATTGTTTGCATGTGTAATAGAGTGCTACCATATGTTTTTTGTTTGCTCTACCTGTGTGTGTCTGTCCCTGTGTGTCTGTGTGTATTTGACCATCCCTGTGTGCGTGTCTGTTCCTGTGTGTGTCTGTGAGTATTTGACCTGTGTATATTTGACTGTCCCTGTATATATTCGACCGTCCCTGTGTGTATTTGACCATCCCTGTGTGTGTGTGTGTGTGTGTGTGCCCTTGTGTCTGTGTGTGTCACAATCACCATGCCCACAGTGTTCTTATGTCTTGGAGCAGCTGCATCAGGCCATTCCGTGCGGGACAAGAAGGAAGAGGAGGCAGAGTGGGAGAGGCACAGGGAGGCACACTAAGGACGTAGGTTATCTGTGGTTTTACATAGGATTGTAGCTAACACTACCACATTATCAGCACTAGTGTTATCTGTGGTTTTTACATAGGACTGCAGGTAACACTACCACATTATCAGCACTAGTGTTATCTGTGGTTTTACATAGGACTGCAGGTAACACTACTACACTTTCTATACTCAGATAGCTATCACTGTGTTATCTGTGCTGTTATAGAGGACTGCATGGGGACATCTACTATATTATCTGTACTCAGAGATTTATCACTGTGTAAGGGGGCCCACTGAGACTTTATCGCCCAGGGGCCCACATGAACCTGGAGCCGGCCCTGGGTGTCACCATTGCTCATGTTGCACATACGCTCCTCTCCTTTCTGTAACCAGATTCTCCCCCACTGCGCTGATTGACAGACCCAGGCAATGTTAAAGGAGCGAGGGAGGGGCTGGCCAAAAAAAGGAGCGGAGCTTGGATGCAACAAGAACAAAGATAGTTCCCTTATTGCACCAAAGGTCTAATTTGCATATTAAGAAAAAGCGTCATAATTCGGGAATAGAACCTCAGATTTAAAAAAAAAATGCATTTTAATCAGGTGAACCACAGCTATGTGTCTATGCAAACATTCTAATAGGGAAGTCGCTGGTGGCAGCTGGGACAGAGTGGAAACTTAAAGTGGCCCTGGAAGAAAATCCTAAAATTGGCCCCATGTCGTAGGAGGTTTCAAATTGACAGAAGGCAAGGCAACACAAATAGGCAGGGTCAGCAATATCACAGCACACAGCACAATATCACAGCACAAAATACCGTCCTAAAAGAACCATATGCCACAGTGTAGCACAATATACAAAATGACCCAAAACCTATCCCTCTGTGGTGGCCATCAGTAGCTGCTATTTTCTGTCTTCCATCTCCGGTTCTCTTTGATTATGATATGGAGCAGGGGGCTTAAAGAGGCTCTGTCACCCTGTTCTAACCTATGTATATTAATACATAGGTTAATAGGGGCAGTTTTCCTATGAAGGCACATACCTGAATAGCAGAGTATAAAGCAGCGGTTGAGGAAAAATCCTTACTTTAAAAATTATGCTAATGAGCCTTCGGAGCACCAGGGGGCGGGCTCTTTCCTTCCGAGCACTGGTTCTTCACCGCCCTCTCGGCTCCGAGGCTCGCCCCCCTGCCTAAGTGCACGCCCCTTCGTTGAGTGATTGACAGCTCTAGACCATTCGGTCTAGCGCTGAAATCCTGTGCCTGCGCATTGTAATCGTGCCCGGCACATGCGCAATAGCGCTTGCAGTGCCGAACACTGCAAGCGCTTCCCTTCATTTGCGTACGCTCCGTCACTTCCCTGAACCCGGAAGTGACGACGCGTGCGTTCGGTCTAGCGCTGTCAATCACTCAACAAAGGGGCGTGCACTTAGGCAGGGGGGCGAGCCTCGGAGCCGGGAGGGCGGTGAAGAACCAGTGCTCGGAAGGAAAGAGCCCACCCCCCGGTGCTCCGAAGGCTCATTAGCATAATTTTTAAAGTAAGGATTTCTCCTCAACCGCAGCTTTATACTCTGCTATTCAGGTATGTGCCTTCATAGGAAAACTGCCCCTATTAACCTATGTATTAATATACATAGGTTAGAACAGGGTGACAGAGCCTCTTTAAGAGGTGTGATGTGAGCCAGAGTATTAGCCCAGCAGTCCATGCTGGTGCTGCTGCCCCTACCCAAGGGCACGGGCAATGGGCTCCCTCTTTCCCTCCTGCTGCCATGCGCCGTGCTGACAAGCGTGGGCAGCAGGTAGCTTAAAGGGGTTCTCCGGGAATTGACAAAATGAAAATACTTAAATATTACTTCATTATAAATATATTCCCAAATACCTTTCATTAGTTATAATGGCTCGTTTTGTCTAGGAAGCAATCATTAGGAGAAACAAAATGGCCGTTGTCCTAAAGGTACACACAAACCTGTCCTAATCACACAGGAGGACAAGTTACTTCCCAACACTGAGCTAAAGAGCCGCCTCATCCTCCTGTCTGCTCTGCTTGACAGGGATTATGATACCAAATACATAATATCTTTAGCTGAATCTCTGTAGGAATGGAGTTCATGTGCAGATGTGGCTAATAAGCAGCAGCTCTTGTATGCAGTCTCCATTACCACAGTCTGTCCTCTCTGTACTTCATGTCTCCTGATGAACTCCATTCCCACAAAGATTCAGCTAAATATTCTAATAAACTGTAGTCAGAGCAGAGAGGAGGATGAGGCAGCTCTTTACCTCAGTGTTGTGACGTAACTTGTCCTCCGGTGTGATTAGGACAGGTTTTATGTGTACTAATAGGATGGCGGACATTTTGTTTCTCCTATTGATTGCTCCCTAGACAAATTGAGACATTATATCTAATGAAAGGTATTTAGGAATATATTTATAATGAAGTAATATTTACGTATTTTCATTTTCTTAATTCCCGGAGAACCCCTTTAACTGTTGCATCTGTGCTCCATGTCAGAGCTTACTTCCTGCTTGAGTCCTGTACTGTTTGCAGGGCCGTATTTAGGGTTCATGCTGCCCTAGGCACTCTCTGTCGTGACGCCCCCCCCCCCCCAACGTGACCCATTCCCCCACGCCCCCAAATAGTAGCATAGTAGCCTCTCCTCAGTCCCCCCCATCCCATAGTAGCCTCCTCCCCCCACAGTAGCATAGTAGCCTCTCCTTAGAACCCCCCACCCCATAGTAGCCTCGTTACCCCCACCCCCCATAGTAGCCTCTTCTCACCCCCCACCTCATAGTAGCCTCTCCTCGTTACCCCACCCCCATAGTAGCCTCCTCCCCCCACAGTAGCATAGTAGTCTCTCCT
Source organism: Rhinella marina (assembly GCA_900303285.1). Classification (NCBI taxonomy): domain Eukaryota; kingdom Metazoa; phylum Chordata; class Amphibia; order Anura; family Bufonidae; genus Rhinella; species Rhinella marina. The sequence continues at coordinate 25,838 of ONZH01025596.1, forward strand.
CCGTAGCCCCCCAACCCCATAGTAGCCTTGTTACCCCACCCCCCATAGTAGCCTCCTCCTGGACTTATTACAGTGACCTATCCTCCCCCCAAACCCCCTGGATACTGAAAATGGTCCTCTGCCAAGCCAATTAACCCCCGCCCAACTACCCCACCATCCCCATACACTCAACTACCCTCAGTCTGTACCCCCCCCACCTGCCGCTGGTGCACCTAGCTTTTCTGATGCCCAAGGCAAATATTGAAACACCCCCCCATGCCAATTCTCAACCTAATCCCTTCCCTCCAGTCCTACTGTTAAAGGGGTTGTCCTCTTTTTACTACTAATGACCTATCCTCACGATAGGTCATCAATATCAGATCGGCTGGGGTCCTCCGGCACCCTGACGATCAGCTGTTTGAAGAGAGAGCAGAGCTCATATGAGAGCTGCTTTCTCTGCTCTGTTCAGCTGCTTGCCATAGAATTTGCAGTGAAGAGCAGTAAACAGAGCAGAGAAGGCAGCGCTCGTACAAAAAAAAGACCACCCCTTCAAAGACAGACTTGGAAAACATTTCATACAGCACTACAGAGCATACAGGGTCATACAGCGCCACATATGTACCTCTTACATCTAGTGACTTCTCTTCTCTTCTCTGATGACGTTTTCTTTCCTCTTCTTCTGTCAGACCAGACCGCCATGGTGACTTCTTTCAGCTGTGCCTCGTCTCTGAAGAGTTCAACAAACAGACATCTTACTTTCCTACTTTTCCATCATCCTCTCACCTTCTCCACATCTCACCCTGCCCGCCCCCCATACTATACTACAGAAACAGCCACACAGAAAATACTGGCACCACACAGAAAAACAGTACCCCCCTTACCTTTCAGATCAGATCCCCATATCAAACCCCAGATGAGACCCCCCCATCTACAGACCCCCATTAGACTTCCAAACTCCCATATCTGACACTCATTAGACCTCCAAAGCCCCAATCAGCCCCTCATTAGACCCCCAGACCCCCTATCAGATCCTCATTAGACCCCCAGACCCCCATTAGGCCTCCAGACCAGCAATCAGACCCCTCTAGACCCCCAGTCAGACCCTTCAGGCCCCTAATCAGACCCCTAATTAGATCCCCAATCATACCCCCCTTCTGGCCCCATATCATACTCTTGTGGCCCCCATATAGAACTCTCCTTCTGGGGCCCATGTCAGACCCCCCCACCTTCTGGCCCCATGTCAGAACCCCTTTTCTGGCCCCCATTTTAGACCCCCCTTTCTGGTCCCCATTTCTGTCCCACCATTTCAGACCCCCGCATTCTGTCCCACCATTTCAGATCCCCCCATTCTGTCCCACCATTTCAGATTCCCCCCCCCCATTCTGTCCCACCATTTCAGATCCCCCCCATTCTGTCCCACCATTTCAGATCCCCCCCATTCTGTCCCACCATTTCAGACCCCCCCCATTCTGTCCCACCATTTCAGATCCCCCCCCCATTCTGTCCCACCATTTCAGATCCCCCCCCATTCTGTCCCACCATTTCAGATCCCCCCCATTCTGTCCCACCATTTCAGATCCCCCCCCCATTCTGTCCCACCATTTCAGACCCCCCCGCATTCCGTCCCACCATTTCAGATTCCCCCCCCATTCTGTCCCACCATTTCAGATCCCCCCCATTCTGTCCCACCATTTCAGATCCCCCCCATTCTGTCCCACCATTTCAGATCCCCCCCATTCCGTCCCACCATTTCAGATCCCCCCCATTCCGTCCCACCATTTCAGATTCCCCCCCCATTCCGTCCCACCATTTCAGATCCCCCCCCCCATTCTGTCCCACCATTTCAGATCCCCCCCCCATTCTGTCCCACCATTTCAGATCCCCCCCATTCTGTCCCACCATTTCAGATTCCCCCCATTCTGTCCCACCATTTCAGATTCCCCCCCACATTCTGTCCCACCATTTCAGATCCCCCCCCATTCTGTCCCACCATTTCAGATCTCCCCCCATTCTGTCCCACCATTTCAGATCCCCCATTCCGTCCCACCATTTCAGATCCCCCCCATTCTGTCCCACCATTTCAGATCCCCCCCATCTCCACCATTTCAGATCCCCCCATTCTGTCCCACCATTTCAGATCCCCCCCCATTCTGTCCCACCATTTCAGATCCCCCCCCCATTCTGTCCCACCATTTCAGATCCCCCCCCCATTCTGTCCCCACCATTTCAGATCCCCCCCATTCTGTCCCACCATTTCAGATCCCCCCCCATTCTGTCCCACCATTTCAGATCCCCCCCCATTCTGTCCCACCATTTCAGATCCCCCCCATTCTGTCCCACCATTTCAGACCCCCCATTCTATCCCACCATTTCAGACCCCCCCATTCTGTCCCACCATTTCAGATCCCCCCCCTATTCTGTCCCCACCTTTTCAGATCCCCCCCATTCTGTCCCCACCTTTTCAGATCCCCACCATTTCAGATCCCCCCATTCTGTCCCCACCTTTTCAGATCCCCCCCATTCTGTCCCCACCTTTTCAGATCCCCCCCATTCTGTCCCCACCTTTTCAGATCCCCCCCATTCTGTCCCCACCTTTTAAGATCCCTTTTGGCCCCCACTTCAGACCTCAGATCAGACAAGAAAAAAAAAAACTTACCTCCGGTCCTGGCTGTGTCCCCGCTCTCTCCTCTTCCAGGGGCCCGCGCTGAAGTCACCTGACCTCCTGCAGCATCAGGTCAGAGGGCGCTCTGTACGTCCTGACGCTGCAGGCAGTCAGGACACAGGAGCGCCGGCCTCAGGAAGAGCAAGCAGGAGGAGGGGTAAGTACTGTACAGCGCTACCAGCGCTTCACTCCCCCTCCTCCTGCAGGCTAGTGAGCGCTTCGTATTATGGAAGCGCTCGCTAGTACACCCGACAGCAGCACCCTAGCACCCCCCCCCAACCCCCTGCGGAAATAAAAAATATATATATATATATATTCCAGGATGTTTGTTTTTTTTTGTTTTTGTTTTTTTTTTAAATCGTTATATACTCCTGGCGGGGTGCCGCCCCCCGCAACCTGCCGCCCTAGGCACCGTGCCCCCGGTGCCTAGTTGCTAATACGGCCCTGACTGTTTGTTAGGGCTTGCATGGGTGTGTCTCTCCTCCCTTGTGAGGAAGCATGTACACACCCTCTGTCTCCTCAGCTTATGGCTGGATTGCAGGAAGTATTTAAAGGTGCTTCGATACCCAGGAAGGCGCCTGAGCAATCTTGGTCATTAGCTTGTTTAGTTCCTAGTGTGAATGTGTTTTTGGAGTTTCTGCGTTTCTGTGTACCAGACCCTGCTTTTTGATTTAATGGAATTTGCTTGTTTGCCACCTGCCTCTGTCCTTAGACTTCATTTACGTACTTTACTTGATCACTGCCTGCCTTGATTTCAGACTTCCAAACCACGTACTTCCCCTCAGTGCTTGCACCGGTATCTCTGACCCCCTGGTCAGCTGCCACTGACTCAGGAACTGCTCTGGAGTGGCACCTGGCAACATAAAATAAACTACATACATTTGGTATCTCCATGATCATATCAAGCTTCAGAACAAAATTAACATATCATTTAAGCCCAGTGTAATAGTTAACAAGCACAAGTGAATCATCATAACAAAGCTTATGGCTGGATTGCAGGAAGTATTTAAAGGTGCTTCCTGACCCAGGTAGGCGCCTGAGCAATCTTGGTCACTAGCTTGTTTAGTTCCTAGTGTGAAGGTGTTTTTGGAGTTTCTGCGTTTCTGTGTACCAGACCCTGCTTTTGAATTTAATGGAATTTGCTTGTTTGCCACCTGCCTCTGTCCTTGGACTTCGTTTACGGACTTTACTTGATCGCTGCCTGCCCTGACTTCAGACTTTCAAACCACGTACTTCCCCTCAGTGCTTGCACCGGTATCTCTGACCCCCTGGCCAACTGCCATTGACTCAGGAACTGCTCTGGAGTGGCACCTGGCAACTACCCTAAAGGCTCAGGCCTATCCTCACCATCAGTGGCTCTAGTGAAAACTAGTGAGGTAGTTGCTTAGTCACGCCCCTCCAGGGTATAGCCAGTCAGTGACGCAGTGCAGTTGCTGGCCATGTGCATGAGTACCTGAATCTCAAAGTTAATTACCGCTGACAGCTCATTATGTACCTGGTCAGCAGCAGACAGGAGGTTTAGGGTGGCACCTGGCCATTGGCCCACTGGGAAATTTCTGTGTAGAGTCTATGATCAATCCGCCCCTGGGTGGCAGATTCCCTTTAACAGCAACATATTGGATAAGGAAAACTTAGAACTCAGGAAAACTGAGGGAAGTAATTTAGAGTCTGGCAGTGAATGTATCCTTTTATATTCCAGCAGATTAAATTATTTGACGTGCAGTGGGAAAAAAAATATTTTCTTACTTTTTTGCTTTTTTGTAAAAGGGTGGGAAAGAACTGTTTCACTATGAAATGCGATTTGTAAATTTTTTTTTTTACAAAAGGTGTTTTGTGACTGTTCATTGGAGAAGAGGGGAAAATGCAAACGTACAGCACTTTCTAATTCAGGGTCCAGTTGACTCGCATTTGTGAAATAGACACACCAGCATTCTGTCTGCTATTTAACCTGTACTTATACTGTACTTTGCAGTACTTTCCTTTCTTAGGGCTCATTCACATGACCGTATGAATGAGTCCACACCCGTTCGACAATTTTCTGTTCCCTCTACAGGAAGTGGACAGAGAGTACTGCTCCAGTGTATGTAAGTGTGTGCTCAGAACCAGAGCCTGGGTTTCAGAGCACCAGAGTGAAGAACTAGAAGTGCGAGAAAAGAAGTTAGACACTTGGGGACCTTGTGCAGAGCGTCATATCTGCAGTAGAGTGCCAGCTAGATACTGTAAGGATTGATGGCAAGTAGAGCTTAAAGAAGCCCTCGAGTGTATAAGCCACAATGCTGCTTGAGAACAGAGGTAAGATGCATTCCAGGCACTGACAACCACAGAAGAGGGCACATTTACTAATGGAGTAAATTGTGACAACATGTGATGCAATTTGCAACGGCCAGGTTTTGAGAAAATATCTGCTCCTGGACCGACAAGGAACGTGGCTTAATGGAAAGGGGTGTGGCCTCATGTAAATGGGGCATAATGTGCAACATTTAAAACTAAAATTTCACCACAATTCAGGCATAAAATTCGGTCTCAAACTAAGCCAACCAATAGTTGGTATAAAGTCAGACAAAAGTGTGTAGCCCTGCACCACATTTATCATCCAGCCTAAGCCCCTGTGATAAAGCTGGTGTAGGTCCAGACAGCCTAAATTTATGCCATCAGTTACATCTAGCCTGTTTTGTAGTTTAAATCTGTTAGTTTATAGGGGTTGTCTCACTTCGGTAAGTGGCTCTTACGATGTAGAGAAAGTTAATACAAGCCACTTAATAATATATTGTTATTATCCGTATTGCCTCCTTTGCTGGCTGGATTCATTTTTCCATCACATTATACAATGCTCGTTTCCATAGTTACAGACCACCCTGCAATCCATCAGTGGTGGTCATGCTTGCACAATTTAGGAAAAAGCACTACTTTATGTGCGCTCCCATGGTCCCGGCCACCAAGGAGGCTGACGCTTTTTCCTATAATGTGCAAGCACAACCACCACAAATGAGTGCTGTTTCAGTTGTAACATACTGCTGATGCTCTTAGATACCGCTGTCAACAGCAACTGCAGCATCTAACAGGTTTACAGAGGTAGGTTCCCCCTATGATCTCAGGGATCCCATGGTTGCTAAAGCAGCCAGGGGCCATACAAAGGCCTCTGGGTCTACCACATATAGAAACCTATTAGGCCCCTTTCACACGAGCGAGTTTTCCGCGCGGGTGCAATGCGTGACGTGAACGCATAGCACCCGCAGTGAATCCTGACCCATTCATTTCTATGAGTCTGTGTGCATGAGCGTTTTTTTTCACGCATCAGTTCTGCGTTGCGTGAAAAACGCAGCATGTTCTATATTCTGCGTTTTTCACGCATCCCTGGCTCCATAGAAGTGAATGGGGCTTCAGTGAAAAACGCATTGCATCCTGAAGCAAGTGCGGGTGCAATGCGTTTTTCACTGATGGTTGCTAAGAGATGTTGTTTGTAAACCTTCAGTTTTTTATCACGCGCGTGAAAAACGCATCAAAACGCATCGCACCCGCGTGGAAAAAACTGAACAACTGAACGCAATCGCAGACAAAACTGACTGAACTTGCTTGCAAAATGGTGCGAGTTTTCCTGAACGCATCCGGACGTAATCCGTCACGCTCGTGTGAAAGAGGCCTTAGTTTTTGTCAAAGACAAGGTCTAAGGCCTCTTTCACACGAGCGTGACGGATTAGGTCCGGATGCGTTCAGGGTGCGTTCAGGAAAACTCGCACCATTTTGCAAGCAAGTTCAGTCAGTTTTGTCTGCGATTGCGTTCAGTTGTTCAGTTTTTTCCACGCGGGTGCGATGCGTTTTGATGCGTTTTTCACGCGCGTGATAAAAAACTGAAGGTTTACAAACAACATCTCTTAGCAACCATCAGTGAAAAACGCATTGCACCCGCACTTGCTTCAGGATGCAATGCGTTTTTCACTGAAGCCCCATTCACTTCTATGGAGCCAGGGCTGCGTGAAAAACGCAGAATATAGAACATGCTGCGTTTTTCACGCAACGCAGAACTGATGCGTGAAAAAAAACGCTCATGCACACAGACTCATAGAAATGAATGGGTCAGGATTCACTGCGGGTGCTATGCGTTCACGTCACGCATTGCACCCGAGCGGAAAACTCGCTCGTGTGAAAGGGGCCTTATGCATTCTGTTATGGCTTTCCTGTCGATTTTAAAATGTTAGCAGTAAAAACTACAGCCCATCCTGCCAAGAGCAAGCACTCATACAGCTGCCGCAACGAAAAAAAGAAAATGTTAGTGATGCTACTGTAGAATATAGCGATGCAAAATACAAATGATTATTATTAAGTAGTCTTATGGGGCAAAGTAGTAAAACAATACTGAAACATAAAATAAACTACATACATTTGGTATCTCCATGATCATATTAAGCTGCAAAACTAAATTAACATATCATTTAAGCCCAGTGTAATAGTTAACAAGCACAAGTGAATCATCATAACAAATATTGTGCAAACTAAATGGACAGGAAGAGGTAAGGCAGGGTTCACATCACAGTTTATTTTTCTGTTCTTCTGATCCATCAAAGGAACATAAAAATAAAGAAAAAAACATATCCTGTATTTTAAGCATTCGTTAGGCTCAGTAATCCGTGCATGCAGGATTTTTTTTCTGTCGAAAATAATGGAAATGGCTAAAACGGATGCAAAATGTGCATAACTGAGCATAACGGATGCTTAAAATTCATCATCTGTTTTCTTCTTTGTTTTATAACAGGGCTTAAGGAAAAAAGTGTGTATGTTTCCATTCTGGATGTATTGGATGTATCAATATCATATCTAAAACTGAGCTTATTTTCCACTTTGCAGGTACCGCATCCACACCACACTTCATTCTGGTAAACTACATGGAAGAACTTAATGAGACAGAAGTGACAGAGTTCATCTTCCTGGCATTCACAAATTCCTCCAGACATCCTGTTCTCCTATTTATCATTTTAATGTTCCTTTACTTATCTATAATCTGCGGTAATATATTAATGTTAGTGGTCATAAGATATGACTCTCGGCTTCACACACCGATGTACTTTTTTGTTTTTATTTTATCCTGTTCGGACATATGTTATCTTACTGCCATAATCCCACAGACTTTGTGCAATCTGTTAGCCAAAAATTCCAGCATCTTATATCGTAACTGTGCCACTCAAATGTTCTTTTTTACTGTATTTGGAGGCCTGCAACTCGTAATTGTGACTGTGATGGCATATGACCGCTATGTTGCCATAAGTAGTCCCTTACGTTATAAAGTTATAATGAATCCCAACAGTTGCTTGAAGCTTCTAGGTCTAACATTTTTATTTAGCTGCACAGTATCAGTTATACTAGTTTATTTCATATTCAGACTCCCCTTTTGCAGGACTCCTCAGATTGAACATTTCTATTGTGATATGGGACAAATTATGATCTTGACTTGTCACCATCACAGATTTTATAAGGTAACCGAAGGTACGACCTTCCTCCTTGGGATTGGCGTTATTACTATCCCAATCCTAATTCTAATTTTTAACTATATCTATATCATCAATGCGGTACTGAAAATCCGCACCACCGAGGGCAGACTGAAGGCCTTTTCTACCTGTTCATCCCACATTACTATAGTCATAGTTGAATATGGCTGCCTTGGGTTCATGTATTTTCGACCTGCTGAGACCTATTATTTGGATAGGGACAAGGTATTTGTCATGACCTTCACGTATCTCACACCAATATTAAATCCTGTTGTCTACACTGTTAGAAATAAGGCAGTGCATGATGGATTCAAGAAATTAATATCCACAAAGTTGTTTTAAGTTGGTATTTCAACATGTGCCATATGAAGTATTTGAAAAACATTATTTGCTCCTTTCTATAGTATAAAATAATATATTAGTAAAAAGTTGGTCATATGTGGCAAGGCTTCGTCAATGAATATCTCACCTAACCCCTTCCCTCCAGCCCTACTGTTAAAGACATACTCGGAAAACATTACATACAGAGCTACAAAACATACAGGGTAATATAGAGTCACATACCTCTTATATGCAGTGAGGGCTCCTCTGATGTAGACGTTCTCTTTCTTTATCTTCTCCATTCAGACCAGACCGCCATGATGATTTCTTTCAGCCAGCTCTTGTCTTTGCAGAGTTTCACAAACAGACATCTTAGTTTCTTACTTTTCCATGCTCCCACCCCCAATACTGTGCCCACTATGCTCCCCAATACTATACTGCAAAAACAGATAATCCCCCTGAAAATACTAGTACCACACAGATAGTTCTGCTTCAATAATTATTGGCACACAATGCCCTAAAAAATAACTGTGCCCAGCGAATAGTGTCCCTGAAACTTATAGTGCTGTAAACATAGTGTCCTCCAAAAATAACTGTGCCAAGATGATACTGTGCCAGGGTACCTCCCAATGTAACAGTCCTCTCAAAAGTCCCATCAATAGTAATAATGCCCCTCATTTTGCCCCAGATAATTCTCCCATAGTGCCCCCAGTAGTAATAATTCCCCCTATAATGTGTGCCTGTACAAAAAAAATACCCACTTATAATGTGTGCCAGTAAAATAATTCCCCCTTGCAATGTGTCCCAGTACAAAAATGCTCCCTTATAATGTGTGCCAGTACAAAAAAAACCCTTTCATTGCCCCCTGTAGAACATATGTCCCCATAGTGGCCACCTTAGGATGTGTGCCAGTACAAAAATGCTCCCTTATAATGTGCGCTAAGTACAAATTCCCCTTATGTTCCAGTACAAAAAATGCTCCCTTATAACTAGAGATGAGCGAGTAGTGTTCGATCGAGCCGGTATTCGATCGAATACTACGCTATTCGGCATACTCGATTTCAATCGAGTATAACGGCGATGGCGCACTGAGAATTCGTTTCCCCTCCCACCTTCCCTGGCGCTCTTTTTCCACCAATCAACATGCAGGGGGGGTATGACAGGCACGCTGAGCACGCTGGCAGCGCGAAAACAGCGTCTACATGGATTGGCTGGAAAAACCATGTGACCTCGAATATTAAAAACTCAGCTCTTCCTGCTCGTACGCATATGCTGCGTGAACTTAGTCAGGGACAGAGGCTGGAGAAGGGACAGACAGGTTTTAGCAGTTGGACAGGCAGGAGCGTGATTAAAAGCCCTTATCAGGGCTACTATAGTGCAGTACAGTGATAGCTTTACTACAAGATACACTTTACAGAGAACGGCTGCCGTATTCAGGGATAGCTGCTGGAGTAGGGACAGAGAGAGGCATTAGTGGTGTATTAGGTGCTCTGCTACATACCAAACTATATTTGGCACTACTGTTCTGCGTTCTTTTTGGCTGAAAAACCCTGTTATATAACTAGTGTGTATATGCACCATCTGATCTGGCAGTATACGGCTGTGAATTTTATTTTTTTTTTAAATACAGTTTATTTGGCTCTAGTGTTCTGGGTTCTGTGTGCCTGCAATACCCTTTTTGTATACCAGGTGTAAATACCCACCGTCTGTACAGTTAGTACACGGCTGTGTACCTTGAAATATACAATATCTAGGCCTTTTAATTGGCCACTATACTGTGCGTTCTCTTGCTAAATTATTTCACATACCTGGTGTAAATACCCACCGTCTGTACAGTTAGTACACGGCTGTGTACCTTGAAATATACAATATCTAGGCCTTTTAATTGGCCACTGTACTGTGCGTTCTCTTGCTAAATTATTTCACATACCTGGTGTAAATACACACCGTCTGTACAGTTAGTACACGGCAGTGTACCTTGAAATATACAATATCTAGGCCTTTTAATTGGCCACTATACTGTGCGTTCTCTTGCTAAATTATTTCACATACCTGGTGTAAATACCCACCGTCTGAGCAGTTAGTACACGGCTGTGTACCTTGAAATATACAATATCTAGGCCTTTTAATTGGCCACTATACTGTGCGTTCTCTTGCTAAATTATTTTAAAAACCTGGTGTAAATACCCACCGTCTGTACAGTTAGTACACGGCTGTGTACCTTGAAATATACAATATCTAGGCCTTTTAATTGGCCACTGTACTGTGCGTTCTCTTGCTAAATTATTTCACATACCTGGTGTAAATACCCACCGTCTGTATAGTTAGTACACGGCTGTGTACCTTGAAATATACAATATCTAGGCCTTTTAATTGGCCACTATACTGTGCGTTCTCTTGCTAAATTATTTCACATACCTGGTGTAAATACCAACCGTCTGTACAGTTAGTACACGGCTGTGTACCTTGAAATATACAATATCTAGGCCTTTTAATTGGCCACTGTACTGTGCGTTCTCTTGCTAAATTATTTCACATACCTGGTGTAAATACCCACCGTCTGTACAGTTAGTACACGGCTGTGTACCTTGAAATATACAATATCTAGGCCTTTTAATTGGCCACTGTACTGTGCGTTCTCTTGCTAAATTATTTTAAAAACCTGGTGTAAATACCCACCGTCTGAGCAGTTAGTACACGGCTGTGTACCTTGAAATATATAATATCTAGGCCTTTTAATTGGCCACTGTACTGTGCGTTCTCTTGCTAAATTATTTCACATACCTGGTGTAAATACCCACCGTCTGTACAGTTAGTACACGGCTGTGTACCTTGAAATATACAATATCTAGGCCTTTTAATTGGCCACTATACTGTGCGTTCTCTTGCTAAATTATTTCACATACTTGGTGTAAATACCCACCGTCTGTACAGTTAGTACACGGCTGTGTACCTTGAAATATACAATATCTAGGCCTTTTAATTGGCCACTATACTGTGCGTTCTCTTGCTAAATTATTTTAAAAACCTGGTGTAAATACCCACCGTCTGAGCAGTTAGTACACGGCTGTGTACCTTGAAATATACAATATCTAGGCCTTTTAATTGGCCACTGTACTGTGCGTTCTCTTGCTAAATTATTTCACATACCTGGTGTAAATACCCACCGTCTGTACAGTTAGTACACGGCAGTGTACCTTGAAATATACAATATCTAGGCCTTTTAATTGGCCACTATACTGTGCGTTCTCTTGCTAAATTATTTCACATACCTGGTGTAAATACCCACCGTCTGTACAGTTAGTACACGGCTGTGTACCTTGAAATATACAATATCTAGGCCTTTTAATTGGCCACTATACTGTGCGTTCTCTTGCTAAATTATTTTAAAAACCTGGTGTAAATACCCACCGTCTGAGCAGTTAGTACACGGCTGTGTACCTTGAAATATACAATATCTAGGCCTTTTAATTGGCCACTGTACTGTGCGTTCTCTTGCTAAATTATTTCACATACCTGGTGTAAATACCCACCGTCTGTACAGTTAGTACACGGCTGTGTACCTTGAAATATACAATATCTAGGCCTTATAATTGGCCACTGTACTGTGCGTTCTCTTGCTAAATTATTTTAAAAACCTGGTGTAAATACCCACCGTCTGAGCAGTTAGTACACGGCTGTGTACCTTGAAATATACAATATCTAGGCCTTTTAATTGGCCACTGTACTGTGCGTTCTCTTGCTAAATTATTTCACATACCTGGTGTAAATACCCACCGTCTGTACAGTTAGTACACGACTGTGTACCTTGAAATATACAATATCTAGGCCTTTTAATTGGCCACTGTACTGTGCGTTCTCTTGCTAAATTATTTCACATACTTGGTGTAAATACCCACCGTCTGTACAGTTAGTACACGGCTGTGTACCTTGAAATATACAATATCTAGGCCTTTTAATTGGCCACTGTACTGTGCGTTCTCTTGCTAAATTATTTCACATACCTAATTATATACCCAAATATTGTATTTGCAACCAAAAAAAATAAAATGCGGAGGGGGGCTAGCGGAATCGGACGTGGACGAGGACGGGGGCGCGGAAATGCTGTTGGTGGCCTTGTTGAAGCCAGTGGGGATACAATGCGTGCTGGTGAGGGTCAGCCAGGATCCCACTCATCCAGAATCCCTGCCTTTATGGGACAGTTAAGCAGGGGGCGAGTTACACCGCTGTTGAGGCCTGAGCAGGTTGAACAGGTGGTGCAATGGATAGCCGATAGCGCTTCCACACAGTTGTCCACCAGCCAGTCATCCACACAGTCTCACTCTGACCCTCCTTCCTCCACACCTGGCCAACAGAGTCATCCCACCCTTGACCCCTCCCAGGAGCTCTTTTCGGGTCCTTTTTCAGATGTGCCGGAAGAATCCCAGGAGCTAGCAGAGGAATTTGTTTGTAGTGATGCCCAAACACTTGAGTTTTCGCCATCTCCTGCTGATGTGGACCCTGAACCAGCATCTGTTATCATGAGCGATGATGATGATGAGACGCAGTTGCCATCAAGGGAGGCTGTTGGAATGTCCAGTGGGCAGGAGGAGGAGCAGAGTGAGGAAGAGGAGGTGGTGGATGACGAAATGACCGACCCCACTTGGCCAGGGGTGATGTCCAGCGGGGAAAGCAGTGGAGAGGTGGTGGTCTGCGCAGCACCGAAAAAGGCAGCAAGAGGCAGAGGGATGTCCAGAGGCAGAGGGATGTCCAGAGGCAGAGGGATGTCCACAGGCAGAGGGATGTCCAGAGGCAGAGGACAGTCCAGACAGAGTAGTGAGGCCACAGCCAGCACGGCCGAAGCTGTTCCCGGCAGCGGGCAGTCGCGCGAAGCTCCCCCATCGAGGCCTCGTACTTCTATGGTGTGGAGATTTTTTAATGTTTGTGCGGATGACAAACTGAGCGCGGTTTGCACACTCTGCCACTCAAAACTGAGTAGGGGCTCTGAGAAGAGCAATCTGACCACCTCAGGCATGCGGCGTCACTTGGAAGTCAAGCACTGGGCTGAGTGGGAGAGAGCAAACGCAATACAACCTGCGCCCGGTCCTGCTGCCACTGCCTCTTCCCCTTTGTTGTGTGCTGCCACTGCGGTCCAGACCTCCAGCCAGGACACCTCCACATCTGCCTCTGCCTCGGCTACTTTGGGGCCTTCTCCTTCAGCCTCCCCTTCCCCCGCCTGCACCTTCACACTCCTCGTCCCATCAACTGTCCATCTCGCAGGCGTTCGATCGCAGGCGGAAGTACGCCTCAAGTCACCCCCAAGCCCAAGCCTTAAACTGCCACATCTCCAAACTGCTGGCCCTGGAGATGTTGCCGTTTAGGCTTGTGGAGACGCAGGCCTTCCGCGACCTGATGGCGGCTGCCGCACCTCGCTATTCCGTCCCCAGCCGCCACTACTTTTCCCGGAGTGCCGTCCCCGTCCTGCACCAGCACGTGTCGCGTAACATCAGGCGGGCCCTGAGGTACGCAGTCAGCGCAAAGGTCCACTTGACCACCGACTCGTGGACAAGCGCTTGCGGTCAGGGACGCTACATCTCTTTGACGGCACACTGGGTGAATGTAGTGGAAGCGGGGACGGGGGTCGCAAACAGAGACGGCCTACCTACCACCCCCGCCCAAGATTGCCAGCATGGGTTCTGATAAACCCCCCTCCTCCTCCTCCTCCTCCTGTGCCTTAACATCGCCCTCAGCCGCTAGCTGGAAGCGTTGCAGCACTGGCGCGGGGAGACGTCAGCAGGCGGTGCTAAAGCTCATCAGCTTGGGCGACAGGAAGCACAGCGCCCCAGAGGTGAGGGACGCCATATTGCAGCAGACGGAGATGTGGCTGTCGCCGCTGCAGCTAGGACCAGGCATGGTCGTGTGCGATAACGGCCGTAACCTGGTGGCGGCTCTGGAGCTTGCCGAACTCAATCACGTACCATGCCTGGCCCACGTTTTTAATCTGGTAGTCCAAAAATTTCTAAAGACTTACCCCAACCTGGCAGAGCTACTGGTGAAAGTGCGGCGCTTGTGCGCTCACTTTCGGAAGTCAACTGTAGCTGCTGCTAGTTTAAAAAAACTCCAGCAACGCCTCCATTTGCCTGAACATCGGCTGTTGTGCGACCTGCCGACTCGCTGGAATTCCACCTATTCCATGTTGGCCAGGGTGTGTGAGCAGCAGAGAGCATTGATGGAGTACCAGATTATGAATCCACGCGTGCCTCCAACTCAGCTCCCTCAGTTTGCCAACCACGAGTGGCCATGGATGGCAGACATATGCGATGTACTGTGTATCTTTGAGGAGTCCACCAAGAAGGTCAGCAGCGAGGACGCTATAGTGAGCGTAACCATCCCGCTCCTATGCGTCCTTAAAGAATCGCTCATCGCAATAAGGGAGAACGCATTGCACGCAGAGGAGACGGGGGTAGGAGGAGACGCAACGGAGCTACACAGTCAGACCACACTTTTGTCTGCTTCACGGTGGCAGTTGCAGGAGGAGGAGGATGAGGAGGAGGACGACGTGGAGGTGGCTGTGGAAGAGGAGGAGGATGCTGGCGGCGAGGGTAGCAGTCAGGCTGTGTGCGTCCCATTGGTTCAGCGTGGATGGGGCGGAGAGGAGGCGGAAGAGGAAGAGGAGGAAATGGCAAGTGATCCTTCTGGTGGGGGCAGTGACGTCATGCCTATTCAGAGTCTGGCACACATGGCTGACTTCATGCTGGGCTGCTTTTCCCGGGACACACGTGTTGTCCGGATAGTGGAGAACAAACTGTACTGGGTCTTCGCACTCCTGGACCCCCGGTATAAAGATAACGTCTCCTCTTTTATTCCGGTAGAGGAGAGGACGAATCGATTGCTGGAATACCAGAGGGAACTCGTGCAGAACATGATGGAGATTTTCCCACCCACCATCGCTGGCGGCAGAGAGGAGAGGGTCTCCCAGAGTCCCACAACATCAATCAGGCCCACAGCCACCAGGGGAACACTCTCCAAGGTGTGGGACACGTTCATGGCACCCCCTCGTGCAACTTCCATCACTGCGGGGCCCGCTATCAGCAGGAGGGACAAGTATCGGCGGATGTTGCGGGAGTACCTGGCAGACCGTAACCCTGTCCTCCCCGATCCCTCGGCGTCCTACACTTACTGGGTCTCCAAGTTGGACACGTGGCTGGAACTGTCCCTGTACGCCTTGGAGGTGCTTGCCTGCCCTGCCGCCAGCGTGCTATCAGAAAGGGTGTTCAGCGCAGCCGGGGGCATTATAACCGATAAGCGCAGCCGCCTGTCAACCGACAGTGCCGACAGGCTGACGCTAATCAAAATGAACAGCAAGTGGATTGACCCGGACTTTGCTTCTCCAACCGTGGAAAGCAGCCAAAAGTGAAGTGCCATCTGTATGAAGTGCCATTTCCTCCTCCACCTCCTCCTCCTTAACCGCCGTAGAATTGCTCCGTAAATAAGAAAAATTTATATATTTATGGCTCACCTCTTGGGCCTTAACAAAATGTTTAAGAGGTCTCACCTCTTGGGCCTCCATATAATTTTTAACAGGTCTCACCTCTTGGGCCTCCACATAATTTTTAAGAGGTCTCACCTCTTGGGCCTGCACAAAATGTTTAAGAGGTCTCACCTCTTGGGCCTCCACATAATTTTTAACAGGTCTCACCTCTTGGGCCTCCACAAAATCTTTAAGAGGTCTCACCTCTTGGGCCTCCACATAATTTTTAACAGGTCTCACCTCTTGGGCCTCCACATAATTTTTAACAGGTCTCACCTCTTGGGCCTCCACATAATTTTAAAGAGGTCTCACCTCTTGGGCCTCCACAAAATCTTTAAGAGGTCTCACCTCTTGGGCCTCCACATAATTTTTAAGAGGTCTCACCTCTTGGGCCTCCACAAAATGTTTAAGAGGTGTCACCTCTTGGGCCTCCACATAATTTTTAACAGGTCTCACCTCTTGGGCCTCCACATAATTTTTAAGAGGTCTCACCTCCTGGGCCTCCACAAAATCTTTAAGAGGTCTCACCTCTTGGGACTCCACATAATTTTAACAGGTCTCACCTCTTGGGCCTCCACATAATTGTTAACACGTCTCACCTTGGCTCCACATAATTTTAACGTCTCACCTCTTGGGCCTCCACATAATTGTTAACACGTCTCACCTCTTGGGCCTCCACATAATTTTTAATACGTCTCACCTCTTGGGCCTCCACATAATTTTTAACCCATCTCACCTCTTGGGCCTCCACATAATTTTTAACAGGTCTCACCTCTTGGGCCTCCACATAATTTTTAACAGGTCTCACCTCTTGGGCCTCCACAAAATCTTTAAGAGGTCTCACCTCTTGGGCCTCCACAAAATCTTTAAGAGGTCTCACCTCTGGGACTCCACATAATTTTTAACAGGTCTCACCTCTTGGGCCTCCACAAAATCTTTAAGAGGTCTCACCTCTTGGCCTCCACAAAATCTTTAAGAGGTCTCACCTCTTGGGACTCCACATAATTTTTAACAGGTCTCACCTCTTGGGCCTCCACATAATTGTTAACACGTCTCACCTCTTGGGCCTCCACATAATTTTTAATACGTCTCACCTCTTGGGCCTCCACATAATTGTTAACACGTCTCACCTCTTGGGCCTTCACATAATTTTTAATACGTCTCACCTCTTGGGCCTCCACATAATTTTGAACCCATCTCACCTCTTGGGCCTCCACAAAATCTTTAAGAGGTCTCACCTCTTGGGCCTCCACATAATTTTTAACAGGTCTCACCTCTTGGGCCTCCACATAATTTTTAATACGTCTCACCTCTTGGGCCTCCACAAAATCTTAAAGAGGTCTCACCTCTTGGGCCTCCACATAATTTTTAAGAGGTGTCACCTCTTGGGCCTCCACAAAATCTTTAGGAGGTCTCACCTCTTGGGCCTCCACATAATTTTTAAGAGGTCTCACCTCTTGGGCCTCCACAAAATCTTTAAGAGGTCTCACCTCTTGGGCCTCCACATAATTTTTAAGAGGTGTCACCTCTTGGGCCTCCACAAAATCTTTAAGAGGTCTCACCTCTTGGGCCTCCACATAATTTTTAAGAGGTCTCACCTCTTGGGCCTCCGCAAAATCTTTAAGAGGTCTCACCTCTTGGGCCTCCACATAATTTTTAACCCGTCTCACCTCTTGGGCCTCCACATAATTTTTAACAGGTCTCACCTCTTGGGCCTCCACAAAATCTTTAAGAGGTCTCACCTCTTGGGCCTCCACATAATTTTTAACAGGTCTCACCTCTTGGGCCTCCACATAATTTTTAAGAGGTCTCACCTCTTGGGCCTCCACAAAATCTTTAAGAGGTCTCACCTCTTGGGCCTCCACATAATTTTTAAGAGGTGTCACCTCTTGGGCCTCCACAAAATCTTTAAGAGGTCTCACCTCTTTAGCCTCCACACAATTTTTAAGACGTCTCACCTCTTGGGCCTCCACATAATTTTTAAGAGGTCTCACCTCTTGGGCCTCCACATAATTTTTAAGAGGTCTCAGCTCTTGGGCCTCCACATAATTTTTAAGAGGTCTCACCTCTTTAGCCTCCACACAATTTTTAAGACGTCTCACCTCTTGGGCCTCCACAAAATTTTCCATGAGCCTCTTCCTTCCTGCCTTTTGCGGTCCTACGCATCCCTCAACATCCCCACTGCTTTACCTGCTAGACATGACACTGGGCCAGGTCGGGTCACTGACATCTCAAGCGCCAACAATTTGGGCATTTTAAGGCTTCTGCATGTGTTTGAGTTGTTTTTACATTTTAAAGAAGACATGTCTGACCACATCTCACACACACACACAATGACAATTAGGGGTGGGGTCTATTTGCTTTCCCCCTTGCCTATGCCATCTGTGGTTGTCATAGGCAACGTGATTTTAAGGGGTGCAGAATTTCATCTTCTTTTTTGTCTAGTTTGGCTTGGGGTCCATGGCAATGTAGAGGAAAGAAGGTTTCCTTGTATGGTCTCACTTTACAGAGAGGTGATATTGTCTTTGGAGTGTATTGTTGAGAGGCTGTGATAGTGGCGTAATAGTGCGACTTGGGCGCGTTATATGCACCCAGACATGCTTCCCCTGCTGTCCCAGTTGCATTCCAGCAGTGTTGGCATCCTTTTCTGAGGTTTCAGGGTGGACTTGGTGACCTCCAAGTGGTCGAATTGAGATTTCCAAGTGGCGAGCATTTTTTTCCCATAGACTTTAATGGGATTCGATATTTGGTCGAATAGTCGAATTTCGCGGTCTATTCGAATCGAATTTCGAACTTTCGAATATTTCACTACTCACTCATCTCTACTTATAACATGTCAGTACAAAGAACTACCCACTTTTGGTGACCCCAATAGAACGGATGTCCCCATAGTGGCCCCCTTTTAATGTGTACCAGTACAAAAATGTTCGTTTTTACAGCCTCAACATTCATTCAACCTCCATTCTGCTGTCAAAGATGCAGTGCAAGACACAGACTTCTTCTAGTCTGTGCCCTGAGCTCCATGCAGCCCGGCTCAGACAGCGCAATAATGATGAAACCGTCCTCTGATAGGCTACAGGAACTAGGACTAAAGCCTATTGATGGTGCACCCTTGTGAACTTGGGACACATAATACACCAGTATGCCCCCTAGCACAGAGCATGGGAGGAGAAATAGGATTGTCATGGATGAAGATGGCATGCTTGTGGAGCAAGTGGAATAAGTGACAGTACCTACTATTGCTATTATCAGGCACAAAGACATCTGTGGAATGGTGAATGAGGCAAATGTTGAGAATCGTCCATGGGCCACATGTGCTTGTTCTTTGTTATGGCATAATATTGAGTAACTCAGGTTCCACAAAAGTTGATCCCAAAATGAAAAAGCTCAACCTTTTGCAGGCATGGTGCATATATTGCCCCCTAGTCTAGAATGCTTTTATCTCAGCAGAGTTGAGATAGGTCTTGATGGTCCTTGGAAGATGCATTATTGGTCAAAGTGTATACAGCTCCTGTATAAGTACCCAAGGGCCAACGTGCACCCAAAGGATTCAGGTTTCCCACTTGTAGACAAGGTTGCCCCTTAGCATAAATCTTATCAACCAGGTTTACCCAGGTAGTAAAAGAACTAAAGTATGCATTTTATGGTCATTGTAGAGGAATGGCAAGACTTTTTGAGATGATAGAATGACAAGAAACTATTCCTCAATTGCATTTTACAGGAATCTGCAATACCCTGAATTAAATAGGACCTATCACCTCTCCTGACATGTCTGTTTTCATAAATAATTGTATCCCACATGAAATGATGATTCTGGAGCATGTATCCTTATGACTCCTTCTCATTTTCATCCCCGATAGAACTGTATTAATAAAGCTATAACTGGGTGTTATCCATTGTAGGTGTGTGAATTTTGTTCCAATGTGGTTGTCCGAAATGATTTGTCGGGATGTAGCACCTGGCAGCTGCAGCTGATCACTGTCCTTAACGGTGGTTTGTAAAGAACCAGCAGGACTAGCGCTGCAGAGAATGGTGATTGAGAAAGAGGTGAGTATACCATCATTTTTTTATTTAACCAAATGTAGGGCTTGCCTGAGATTTTTAATTATCTGGGACAAATCCTTTTAAGGCAATCCCATCCAAAACATAAGAATGGCCATATGCTGGTAGACCACTGAGGACAGTGATTGCCTCTGCGTTCTCAAGCTGTGAGTCCTGCGCCAATGTCCTCCTCTGCCTCCTCATCCTCAATCTTGTCCTCAGCCTCTACTGCACGCACAATTGGGAGTGCTCCTCCAGCATACCACCTATGCAGAGCACAGCAGTGTCATGCTGTTCTGCACCTGGGTTGCCTCAGCAAACGGAGTCACACCAGGGAGGAACTGCTTCGCGTCCTTCAAGAGGAAATTGAGTCCTGGCTCTCTCCTTGCCAACTGAAGATCCGAACCATGGTCATAGATAATGGGAAGAACATTGAGTTGACGCTGCGTCAAGGAGGGATGACCCATGTGCCCTGCAGGGCGCATGTCTTTAATGTGGTTGTAAAGCGGTTACATGAAGCCTTTTACCCAACTGCAAGACATCTTGCAAATGGCCAGGAAACTGTGCATGCACTTCAGCCACTCTTACACTGCAAAACATGCCCTCCGTGAGCTGCAAAGGTAGAATTGCGTTCCCCAACATCGCCTCATATTGACGTTTCCACCTGTTGGAACTCCACCCTCCACATGTTGGACCGACTATATGTACAGAGGAAGGCCGTGAACGATTTCTTGATAATGCACGTGGACAGGAGCACTCCCCTGTGTAACGTCGACATTAGCCAGTAGCAGCTCATGCTTGATACCTGCCGTTTGCTCAGGCCGTTTGAGTAGGCCACTTTATTTGTCAGTCGCCAAAACTATGGGATGAACAACCTCATTGCACTCCTTCACATCCTGGTGCAGATGCTGATAAATCTGGCTGGTCCGGGGACAGGAGACGTGGCACCTACATCTCATGGCCATCTAAGCCCTGTGGGGGCTGAACTGGTGGAGGAGGAGGAGGACATTAACGCACAAGCAAAGTATACAGAAATGGGTGGTTTATCTGTACAAGTGACAGGAGAGGAGCAGGAGATGCTGTAGGGAGATGAGGAAAGCCAGGCAGATGACCCCAACACACCATGGCAATATGCAGTGGACATGGAGGCAGGGAGGCCCTCGCGCAAATGTCCAGATGCATGCTGAGTTGCTTGCGTAGTGACAGGCGTATTATCACCATTTGGCAGAGGGATGACTACTGGCTCTCCACTATATTAGACCTTCGCTACCAGTCCAAAATGGGGGCCTTTTTTCCACCTGCTGAGAGAAAGAATAAACTCAACTACTATTGAGACATTCTATGTAGTCAGTTGGCTGCTGCCTGTGTGCACCATCGCCCATTCTCATGAAGGTCTGACTGGGGAGGGGGGCCCTCTGCATTCACGCTCCACTGCCATGACTGCTGGAGGGAGGTCGGGGGGCAGGAGCAGCATCAGCTCCATCAGCATCAAATTAAGTCTGTAATGAGCACTTTTCTTCACCCTCAGGACATGGAGCAGAACCTGAACAAGCAGATGCTGACTACTGGGCAGTCAAACTTGATTTGTGGCCTCATCTGGCAACAGGACCACTATGTTGACTCCTCATGCAGTTGAAGGGAGCATCCCTAAGCATTGTCAGTATGCTGGGGGACACTCTGTGTATTTAAGCCTTATTTATCCTCTATTTTTTTAAATGTTTCTGCCAGGTTTCAAACTCACAACCATCTACATTAAAGGCAACCTTAACCACTGAGCTATAGAGCTCAATTTTAGACTATTGGTGAAAAACATCATAGAAATGTGTCATGTATGACGTATTTATATACAGCAGAAGTATCATTTTATATTTTTTTGTAATTAAAAAAAATGGCAAAACATAAATATGTAATTACTGAAAATTATAAATATGAAATAAACTTCAGATATATATGAATGCACAATACATGGTAAACTATTAATTAGCTTTTTAGCCATAATATATTTTCAGCAATTTGATATGGAGCTCTATAGCTTCATGTTTAAGGTTCTTGCCTTTAATGTAGATTGCTGTGAGTCTCAATCCCCACAGAAACCTTTCAAAAATAGATGCTGAATAAAACTTAAATACACAGGGTATCCTCAACAGTGAAAAGTTTGATTTTATTGAAAAAAATGGAGCAAAACGGAAAATATGATTAAATAACAACCATGTTAATCCACGCCAACCTTTTTAACTTATATAACCAGTATTTTTTGTTGGGAAAGGTGGCAACCCTAACAGCACCCCACTCAGGACCTCTATAGGCCACTCACTGCAGTAAGCCCAGCCTCAGTCAGTGCTATAAATGTCAGGACTCACTTTGAATATAATTTTTTTTCTTTTTATCACGATATTCTGACCCTCATAACTTTTTTATAGTTATGTCTACGGAGATGTGTGGGGGCTCATTTTTTGCAGGACGATCTGTCGTTTTTGACAATCCCATTTTGGGTGTATGTATGACTGATCACTTTTTATTCAATTTTCTTGGGAAGATAAAGTGATGAAAAAACGATGAATTGGCCTGTTTTATTTGTGGGCTAACTTTTTTTATATTTTAATAGTACGGGCGTTTTTTACATGCAGCGATGCTCATAATGTTTTTTGGGTTTTTTGTTTTTTTTCATTTTGGGGAAAGGGGGGTGATTTGAATTTTTAAGTTTTTTTTTTCACATTGCAGTTTTCTTTATTAGTAAGAACATAGTCTATTAGAATGACAACGCTTTTATTTAAACAGCAGAAAACTATTATAACAGTTATACTCGAGTCTACATTCTTGTCCAACTACGGGAAAAATATATAATATAGGCTTGCTAATAAGATAGAAAGTAGTAACAATCCCTTTAAGTCTTACTGGTCTATTACTACTGCTGGCTAAAAAGGTGACTAGGCACAAAACAGTCATGTCTATCTATAACCCAGGAGAGGTGTTGATAGGGGGCACAGATCTAAGCTACTAACAAAATCCGATATAAAAAGGACTACATAAAGGACTATATTCTACAGTAGCTGACCTGGCATAATGTGGATCAGAAATCAGTCACTAGGGTTTCTAGAAACCCAGTACTGACAGCACGTCACTAGAAAATCACTAGTATTTTTGGTCTAAGTGATTGTTCATTTCCACTATGTAGAATAATCTAACTGGTTCCAAAACCTATTTAGCCCATATATTGTTACCCTCATTATATATTTAAGGCCAACCTATATCAATATATTGCTTTCTTAATAAACACTGCAAGGTAGGACAATGTCATTTATTATTATATGCCTCGGGTAACGGATGTGGTGTAGAGATGCTGATCTCTGCTATTCCACCAGCCCTGCAAAGTGTTCACCTTGGGCCTCGTTCACACGTCAGTGAATGACGGACAAC
The DNA here is from genome assembly GCA_900303285.1 of Rhinella marina. Lineage (NCBI taxonomy): Eukaryota > Metazoa > Chordata > Amphibia > Anura > Bufonidae > Rhinella > Rhinella marina. Next base: position 49,248 of record ONZH01025596.1, read on the forward strand.
ACATGCACCTGTTGACTTTTAAAGGGGTTATCCAACCCCTAAAATGCCTCCCGCACTGCCCAGGCCCCCCCCCCCCCCCACACCACCAACCCACTCCCAGACCCCCACGCCGCCTCCCACACCAGCACGGCCGCCGCTGCATCTCCCAGACGTTTTTTAAATATTTTTAAAACTTTTTTTTTTTTAAACTTTATGTTAGGTCCCCAAGTGGACCACAACTTACAATCATCAAAATTATACTATTATTATATTATACAGAATAATGGAAATTGCTCTATTATTCTGTATAGAACTCACTATATCACAGTTCAGTGCTGCCACCTAGTGGCTTGACCTGGGAAATACTAATAATGAGCTGAAAGCTTAGTACAGGCTTCAGCTCATTTTTAGTACAGGGTGCTTTCCACGATCTCGGCTGGGGGAAAGCGTGCCTGAACAGGAAGCTCGCGCTTCCGGGTTTCAACACTCTCAGATGCAATGGTGACATTTGACCATGGTATCTGATTAAATGTCCAGGTCAGCATTACTGCAGATCGTGGACATTGGCCTTGTGTATTTGCTGTATGAAACAGCAGGCACCTGGTGGCTATGGTAACCACTCCACTCCAGAGCATACATTGACGGCGGATGTTGGAAAGGGGTTAATGGTCACATGACCAAATGTTTATAGGACAGAGCTTTCTGTCTGCATGGACACTGGAGCTCGTGCAGGTAATTTGGGAGAGAGAGGTTGTGTATGCCTGCGAGCCGCCAGGTGAGGGAGGTTCTAGTGGTGTGCAGTGCAGTCCTCAGATACATGCTGTATGACCACCTGCTCCATTGCTGTAGCTTTTTGTGAGTGAAGGGAACTCATTGCTGTGAGGGGAGGAGGCATGTGGTGTATTCTGGGGCCATGGGAGTGCAGATCATTTTGTCTAAAATTGGTCCTCATGACGGGGCCACTATTGTCCCTGTTTGGCCTTGTTCACATCACAATTTATTTTACCCTTCTTCTGATCTGTCATAAGAACGTAAAAATGAAAAACACAACGGATCCTGTCTTTGGAGCATCCATAAGGCCTCTATCACACGGTCCCTATTTTGCATCAGGATTTGCTTATGATTTGGCAGCCAAAAGCAGGAGTGGGTACAAAACACAGAAGGCATGCAAATATTCCAGTCTCATGTCATCTCTGTTTTGGATCCAATCCTGGGGTTTTTTTTGGCCTTCCCAATACTTATCGATTACTGACCAAATGCTGACCGAGTGAAGGCGGATGCTCAGAAGACAGGATCCTTTTTTTGGGGGTTGTTCTTCTGATGGATCAGAAGAAGGGAAAAATAAACAGTGACGTCAACACAAATTTACTGCTGACACCCTCTCCACTCTGTCAGGAGGACACTACTTGTATCAGGGTGTCACAGAACAGGTTCTGTAGAAATCTATGTGACCTTGGTGTAAAATGAGTGCGCTCTTTCACTCTGTAGTACAATATTGGGCCACTGCACATACCTGGCGCTAACATTGACCTATAAGGCTGAGTTTACACTTCAGTTATTTGGCCAGTTTTGGCCCCGTAACTGACCAAATGTAGCTGAGAAATAGCTGATTTTTAATGTACTTCGTCACAAATTAATTTGGATCGAATTCAGTTTTTGAGGAAAATCGAAAGCATCCAAATCGAATTTTGGAAAATTTTGCTCATCTCTAATCATTACGTAGTGTATATGACTGTAATGTATCAAAGCGTGCTTATTGAGAAAATTCTGCAATGGAAAATACAGGGCACTGGAGAATTAGTAAACCAACTTAATTGTGTGTGGCTTTAGGGTGCAGTGCGCACAATGATCGTCTCAGCAGGGATTACACAGTCTACTTAAGCCGTTGTCAGTTCATTTTTCATGGGAGGGGCTGGTTTATCATTTTATTCTGTTCAACAACATACAACAACAAACTACATCTCTGCTGCCTGTATTTAGTAAGTCCTACAGTGTGTAATTTACTACGTGGAGCATTCAGAGAATACAGATACTGGGATAATTTATGTATTCTGTATGCATACTATGATATATTCAATGAACCTAGAAAATAAGCTAAAACATGAGCTGAAACCTCCAATAAGCTTTCGTAGAGAACTGAAATGTAAAATGTGGCAGACTGCTCTGTATTTCAAAAGGATCAAAAACGGGAAATATTACAAACGAGGGGAAAAGAAAATAATGCATTTTTATTCGTTTTTACAGCGCGGTATAAATAAAATGTTAAATTATAGTTTGTTGTTACAGTTATGGCAATACCATGCTTGTAACTTTTTATGTTATATACAGTAGGTTGGAATTGATTAATATGAGTCTTTTTTCAACCCTACCAAATACGTAACTTTGTAACTTTTTTTGTAACTTATCATTTTAGTAAAATAAAAACCTGCTCTTCTTTAGTATTATCATTTTTAAAAAAAAAAACATTAATTAACTTTTTTATCTGTGTAAGGCCAAGTTCACACTTCGGTTACTTGCTCAGTTATCTGCATCAGTTATTGGGAGCCAAAACCAGGTGCGGGACAAAAACGCAGAATAGGTGCACATCAGATCATTACACCTGATCTCTGAGTAGGCTTCACTACCGGTTTTGGCTCACAATAAAGCCTCATTTACATGTCAGTGATTTGGTCAGCGATTTCCATCAATGTTTGTGAGACAAAACCAGGACTGGAGCCTCCACAGACATAAGGTATAAGGGAAAGATCTGTACCAGTTCTGTGTTTAGAGCCGCACCTGATGGAAATCACTGACCAAAACACTGATGTGTGAAAGCGGTATCAAGCACATTTAGGCCTAATTCAAACATCTATGTAGCACGGTCCATGAAAACCCGGACTGTGCTCCTTCTGAGGGCAGGAGCGCGCGGCGTCATTGGTTGCTATGATGCTGTGCGGTTCGTGAGGCCGCTGCTGTACAGTGATCACGGCGGCAGTATTACTGTACAGCGGCGGCCTCACGAAGCGCACGGGTCATAGCAACCAATGACTCCATGCGCTCCTGCCCTCAGAAGAAGCATGATTCGGGTTTTCACGGACCGTGCTCCACAGATGTCTGAATTAGGCCTTATTCTTTATATTTTTGTCCCACTTGAGGACTTTTACTCATCAGTTTTACTTTTACTTAAAGGGGTTTTCCAAGATTTAGATTTAGATCTATCTGATATCAGGCACCTCCACCAGTCAGCTTTTAGAGGACACCACTGTGCTTTGCTGCTCCTCGCAGCTCACCAAGTACAGTTCCATCCACTGCATAACGGCTGTACCTGGTATTGAAGCTCAGCCCCATTTACTAGGCACATAACAGATAAAAGTGACATCTCTGGCCTAGGCGCAGACGTAGTACTGAGAAAATGTACTCCGAAGAAGCATTGCATTTGATAAGAATATGGAATCTAACTGGCACCCCGAAATAGTGCCTATAGGTCTGTAATATTTTTGAATGCGGCCTAATGCTGACTTTGACTTATTTTCTTATTTTATGCCTTCGTTATTATTTGTGTCAGCTGAACTCCTACTATAGATGTCGTATTCACTGTCATTAGTGTTCATCGCCTGGGATCTACAATATGAATATTGTAGATTTTGAACATATGTCTTAATAAATCTAGCTGATGCACAACTCTGGTGGCTTAAAGGGGTTGTCCCACAAAAAATATTCTACAGTTTTCAAACCAGCACCTGGATCTGAATCAGGGGCGTAGCTAAAGACTCATGGGCCCTGGTGCAAGAGTTCAGCTTGGGCCCCCCTTCCTTCAGTACTTTGTGTGTCTTCTTATGTGGCACAAGGGTCTTTGGGCCCCCTCAGGCTCCTTGGCCAGTAGCGACTGCTACCTCTGCACCCCCTATAGCTACGCCCCTGATCTGAATATTTTTATAATTGCATGTAATTAATAAATGAATGCAATCATGAATTAGACAGGCACTACTGTGACTGCTCCTTTCTATGCTGCGTATTGAATCTGTGCTTGGATCTCAGCTCCCAAATATCTCTTTTAGTGGTGCTCTGTGTAATCAAAGAACTCTATTCACAATATGTAGAAGATAATTCCAGAGTAAAGCAATCTCTTTCATTATTGCCTCAAGCAGGTATACAAAGACATGGACATCTAGGCGACGGCCGTTTTGTGCATGTTTGCGCTTCATCTGGCCTCCACATACAAATGTGGCATGCCCCTTATAAGCACTTAATTAAACCGCATTATACAAAACATAATAACAACACACAAAATGTCAGCGCTTAAAATAAGTGTAAAAATGTGTAACTGAGAAATCGGGAACTTAATCCTGTAATCCATTATAACTCGCTATTTTTTATAAGAACACACTAAGATCTGTCATGGTGTGGTGCAGTGTTGGCTGGCTGCATGCTTTCTCATTTATTGGCTGCAGGCTTTTCCCTGTGTATGCTGGTTGCTTGGGACTGAGTGCTTGCTGCGGTGTTCAGTGTGTGAACTGTGGTCTGTGTTTCTGTCTCCTTACGTCCATATCTCTGTGCTTCCTTTCACCTATGCCGTGCAGGCTGGCTGCATGCACTTTGTGTACTGGCTGTGGTGTTCCCATGTATGCTGGTTCTGTGATGCGTGCTGGCTGCAGCCTTGAGTGTGAACAAGGTCTGAGAATGAATGTATTTGTGTTTGTATGACTGTGTAGTTCAGTGCTAAACTGCTTCTGGTCCTCTCTGATCCATGTATAGCTTGGCAGAGCTAAATTGCTTCTGATCCTGTCTGTTCCATGTATAGCCTGGCAGTCCCCAACTGCTATTGATCCAGTCTGTTCCATGTCTTGCCTGCAGTGCCCAACTGCTTCTGTTCCTATCCTTTGTACAGTGCCTTTCGAAAGTATTCGGCCCCCTGGAACTTTTCAACCTTTTGCCACATTTCAGGCTTCAAACAAAAAAAGATATAACATTTTACATTTTTGGTGAAGAATCAACAACAAGTGGGTCACAATTGTGAAGTGGAATGAAATTTATTGGATCATTTAAACTTTTTTTGTAATAATAAAACTGAAAAGTTGGGCGTGCAAAATTATTCGGCCCATTTACTTTCAGTTCAGAAAACTCACTCCAGAAGTTCATTGAGGATCTCTGAATGATCCAATGTTGTCCTAAATGACTGATGAAGATAAATAGAATCCACCTGTGTGTAATCAAGTCTCCGTATAAATGCACCTGCTCTGTGATAGTCTCAGGGTTCTGCATCATGAAGACCAAGGAACACACCAGGCAGGTCCATGATACTGTTGTGGAGAAGTTTAAAGCCGGATTTGGATACCAAAAGATTTCCCAAGTTTTAAACATCCCAAGGAGCACTGTGCAAGCGATCATATTGAAATGTAAGGAGTATCAGACCACTGCAAATCTACCAAGACCCGGCCGTCCCTCTAAACTTTCATCTCAAACAAGGAGAAGACTGATCAGAGATGCAGCCAAGACGCCCATGATCACTCTGAATGAACTGCAGAGATCTACAGCTGAGGTGGGAGAGTCTGTCCATAGGACAACAATCAGTTGAACACTTCACAAATCTGGCATTTATGGAAGAGTGGCAAGAAGAAAGCCATTTCTCAAAGATATCCATAAAAAGTCTTGTTTACAGTTTGCCACGAGCCACCTGGGAGACACACCAAACATGTGGAAGAAGGTGCTCTGGTCAGATGAAACCAAAATCAAACTTTTTGGAAACAATGCAAAACGATATGTTTGGAGTAAAAGCAACACAGCTCATCACCCTGAACACACCATCCCCACTGTCAAACAAGGTGGTGGCAGCATCATGGTTTGGGCTTGCTTTTCATCAGCAGGGACAGGGAAGATGGTTAAAATTGATGGGAAGATGGATGGAGCCAAATACTGGACCATTCTGGATCAAAACCTGTTGGAGTCTGCAGAAGACCTGAGACTAGGATGGAGATTTATTTACCAACAAAACAATGATCCCAAACATAAAGCAAAATCTACAATGGAATGGTTCAAAAATAAACGTATCCAGGTCTTAGAATGGCCAAGTCAAAGTCCAGACCTGAATCCAATTGAGAATATGTGGAAAGAGCTGAAAACTGCTGTTCACAAACGCTCTCCATCCAACCTCAAAGAGCTCGAGCTGTTTTGCAAATTAGAATGGGCAAGAATTTCAGTCTCTAGATGTGCAAAACTGATAGAGACATACCCCAAGCCACTTGAAGCTGTAATCGCAGCAAAAGGTGGCGCAACAAAGTATTAATGCAAGGGGGCCGAATAATGTTGCACGCTCCACTTTTCAGTTTTATTATTACAAAAAAGTTTAAATGATCCAATAAATTTCGTTCCACTTCACAATTGTGACCCACTTGTTGTTGATTCCTCACCAAAAATTTAAAATGTTATATCTTTTTCTTTGAAGCCTGAAATGTGGCAAAAGGTTGAAAAGTTCCAGGGGGCCGAATACTTTCGAAAGGCACTGTATGTCCTGCCTTCAGTAGAGGACCCCTAAGTTCTCCGGAGGAAGGATATCTAGTCTGTGTGCAGCTCTGCCTGTAACTAAGCATCTGCTTGGGTGCTGGTTCCCGTTTGTCATCTGATCCATGTCCTGAGTTTTTCTGGGTTCCAGTACTTCTGTTGTCTGTTCCGTTGGTGCTTACACCAGCATGGTTCTTTGCAGGTAGCAGTCAAATGTACCAGGACCATCCTGGAGGTGCGACTAGTGAGCAGGTGCGACTGGTCTACTGGTGCACTTGGTTTAGTGGTAGTGCTACCACTATTGCTTAACCATCTTGTCCTCCACTACTGTCATGTTCATTAATTACATGTGTAATAAAGTATTCTGTTGGTCCCTGGTCTGTACAGTATCTGCCTGTGTCCTGTTTGCAAGACATTTCGGAGGTCTGCCCTGCCCTCCGGAACATGACAAGATCATTCCACAACATAGAGTCGTAAGAATAGATGTTCCAGAATTGTTATTACATGGGGAATGCAAGTACTAAAACAGACATGTCAGCAGAAGTTTCAAGTCCTCTTTAAGGAGCAGTAACATTTTTCCTCACTGTGTTCTTGCGGTCATAACCTTTTTTTTAAAAATTTTTTCTTCAATTTAGCTGTATCAGACCCTGAATTTAGTGGGATGAGTTGTAGTTTTTATAAGAACTTTTATGGAATACATAAAATGTATTAAATAACTTTTATGAATTTCTACAGGGATGAGATAAAAAAGCAATGTCAACATTTTTGTAGAATTTATTTTTACAGCGGTCATTGTGAAGTATTGGTTATAATGATGCCAAATTTATGTAGCTTTCATTATGTTATACTACATACTTGAAAAGGGAAAACCTTTCTTTCAGGACATTCCAAGATGTAACATTTTTATGTTTTTGACAGTGTAAGGCCTCATGTACATGATCATATTTTGGACCATGTCTGATCCGCACTTTTTGCGGATCGCCCACTGACCCATTTGTTTGTATGGGTCTGCAAAAAATGTAATACGTGTGCTGTTTACATCCATGCTGCCAGGCTGAAAATTATAGAGCCTGACCTATTTCTGCCCATTTTGCAATTAAAAGGCATTTTACAGTGGATCCTTCAAAAATTGCAGGATGCACTCGGACCACATCCGTATTTTGCGGATCCGCAATTTGTAGATCACAAAATGGATGCAGTCGTGTGCATCCATTGACAGACCACAACTAGATGACGGACCACAACTAGACTACGGTCCCTTCCTTACTAAGTGCAGGGGCCTACAGGGAAACACACAGGGACAAAGTAATAAATGTAGTGACAGTTATGCAGAGCAGATAAATGACTGAATGGGTCAGAAACAGAACAGAACCAAATGGAATATAGCAGAGTCATACAAGCCAAAATCAAAACCAGAAAGATCCAATATAAGGCCAAATCAGAAACTGGAAAGCAGAAATGTAACAAGCCAAGAAGTCTAGTCAGGAAGTCTCGTCAGGTCCAAATCATTAGGCAAAAGGGGTAGTACACAGAACACACTGAGGTCCAAAAATCCAGAGGTCAAAACTCAGTATGGCAGAGTATATGATGAGACACCTTAATCACAGGCAACTGTGTCCAGCAGTTGCCTGTTTAAGTAGAGCACTCCCTAGATTATGTGGGATCTCCGCCCACATGATTTATGATCTCATGACGGATTCCAACCTCCCCCCAAATTGGTCAGCAAGTTACCAAGACAGAGGACGCCAGCGCCGCAAGTCACAATGGAGTGGGGCTGAGATGCCAGTGGCGTAGCAACAAGGAGAGTGTGGCTGCCACCCGGGAAGGGCTGTTACCATGTAACAGGACACTGGCAGCGCTGATCCAAAAGAACAAGCCTGCTGGTTACTGTGGAGCTCAGGCAGTAGTGTCGGTAGTGACAGCAGGGCGTGTTCGTAGGTCAGTGACACTTACTTTTTCCCTTTTATGTGACCCTCTGTCTTTTGATTTATTCTTGTGCATTCTCTTTCTCATTGTTTATACCATGTAATGATAGATGTGCACCTTTGATTTATGTAGATCTGAGCATAGGACTACGATTCATATTATGCTTTGCTTCCTATATGAAATTGTGTATTTCTGTGCTTTTCCTTCCCAAAAAAGTTTTCTTTGTTCATACATATTTATAATATCAATACTTGGCTTGTCTCATTTGAGATTCTTTGCTGCAATGCAAAAATAAAATGTATTATTCATGCTTATATCTTCAGAGATTGAGACCATATTTAAGATTACAAGACCATATGGAAAGACCAAACTATACATCAGTGACGGAATTTCTATTTCTTTCATTTACAAAATCCACCAGATTCCCGATCCTACTCTCCATCATTTTCCTGCTCACCTATTTACTCATTGTTTTTGGAAATATTTTAATGATTTTGGTGATAAAATGTGACACACGGCTCCACACACCCATGTACTTTTTTCTTTTTACCTTGTCTTGTCTGGACATATGTTATACCACAACCATAGTCCCTCAGACTCTCTGCAACTTATTGAGGAGTAGACCCAGCATCTTGTTTGCTAACTGTGCCACTCAGATGTCTTGTACCATTGTTTTTGGAGCAATGCAAATACTCATTATTACAGCTATGGCGTATGACCGATATGTTGCTATAAGTAACCCTCTACGTTACAAAACGATTATGAGTTGGACTGCGTGCACCATGCTTCTAGTCATAGCTTTAGTAATTAGCATCAGCATGGCAGCTATAGTGGTTTATTCTGTGTTCAAGCTTCCATTTTGCAGGACACCAGAAATTGGCCATTTCTATTGTGACGTAGGACAGGTTTTGCTTTTAACTTGCACCAATGTAAAAGGCCACAGGGCAGCTGAGGTTACCACATATCTTTTTGGACTAGGAATATTTACCTTCCCATTTCTCTGTCTCATCATATCCTATATGTATATCATTAACGCTATCATGAAGATCCGCACCACTGAAGGTCGACGAAAAGCCTTCTCCACTTGTTCTTCCCACATTACTGTGGTTGTTGTGGAATACGGATGTCTTGGATTTATATACTTTCGGCCTAGTGCAGAAGACTCATTGGATAAGGACAGAGTATTCGTAATGACCTTTATGTATATGTCTCCTATATTAAACCCTGTCATCTACAGCATTAGGAACAAAGCAGTCAAAGAAGGATTCAAGAAATTAAAGTCCATAGGCATACTATGAGAATTTGGAGAAGTTAATGTTACTGATTTGAGGACTCTTAGGCTCAACAGTGTCCAGAATATACTTCAAATTACAATACTATTGATGTACCAAAAACATTTTTGGAGTGGAGGTGTAATTCTGAATACAACAGTCTTAGGCTACATGCACACGACCGTATATGTTTTGCGGTCCGCAAATTGTGGATCCGCAAAAAAAAGGATGACGTTCCGTATGGCATTCGTGTTTCTTTTTTTTTTTTGCGGATCCATTGTAACAGTGCCTATCCTTGTCCGCAAAACGGACAAGAATAGGACATGTTCTATTTTTTTTGCGGGGCTACGGAATGGACATACGGATGCGGATAGCACACGGTGTGCTGTCTGCATCCTATCCGCAAAAAAAATGGAATGGACACGGAAACAAAATACGTTCGTGTGCATGAGGCCTTAAAGAGATTGTCTGAGTTAACCCTTAGAGGATCTTGCGATTTTCTGTTTTTGCGTATTTGTTTTTCACTCCCAGAGTCTTTTCAGTTCACATAGCCTTATGAGGGTTTATTTTTTGCTGGACAAGTTGTAGTTTCTAATTGCATATGATGTAGTGGAAAAAAATTCCAAATGTGGTGGAACTGGGAAAAAAATGCATTGTTTTGTTTTTTACGGCGTTCCTTATGCGGTAAAATTGACATTTTACCTTCATTCTCTAGGTCAGTACCATTACAACGATACCACGCTTGTATAGTTTTTCTTGCGTTTTAATCTCACCTGGGGAACGCTGTTACGGGCGCCAGAGTGAGCAGCTCCCGCTTCCAGATTGCTCAGATGCATTGGTCACATTTGACCACGGCATCTGAGGTGATAAATGAATGCTATCAGCTCTAGGCCTGATAGCATACACTCGCTGCGGGCCTCTGCTGCTAAACCCCGGCATCTATGGTACCTGCTGCATGTTCGAAGGGGGCCATCTTTAAAGTGGCAACTTTCGCCAAGGGGTTAATAAAAAATTTGCCAACAGGCACAAAATGTAATAAAGTAAACAAAAAGTCTATACTGCCCAGGTTACTCTCCCTGGAAAGGGGGTGGTGGAGACAGATGAGTACAGGGTCTTTCTTAATTGAACTACATATCCTCCTGATAGGTCGTCAGAATTAAACTCAAGACAACCTGTGTAAGGGCTCATGCACACGACTGTATGTATTTTGCAGTCCACAAAATACAGATCTGCAAAAAATACGGATAATGTGTGACATCTGTATTGCATCCCCTTTTTGCAGATCCATTGTTACAATGCCTATCCTTGTCCGCAAAACTGACAAGAATAGGACATGTTCTATTTTTTTTGCGGGGCTATGGAATGGACATACGGATGCGGACAGCGTCTACATTTTTTGCGGACCCATTAAAATGAATGGTTCTACATCCAATCCACAAAAAAAAAAATGGAATGGACATGGAAAAAAGATACACTCATGCATGAGCCTTAACTCAGACCCCTTTTTTAATCTCTGAGTTTCCTTACCAGCTTTGATCAACTTGTTCAGGTTAAAAACTCAGGATTTCCCTGAACTTCATTGGTTTCTAGTAGAGTAAAATATTCCAGGAACCTCCTAATAAGGGCTCATGCGCATGACCATTGCCGGCCAGACTACTTTTTTGCGGTGGGACCATTGAATGTGGGTTGAGCACCCCATTCCAGTGAATGGGTCCTGCATTCGCATATGGCAGCCCTACGGTTCGTGCCTATGCATTGCAGACCGCAATTTGCACATGTTAGTGTGCATGAGCCCTAAAGATGAGGATTTAACATAAAATGCACTCTTGATTATATATATACTATATATATATATATATATATATATATATATATATAATAGAAAAATGGAATCAGCACCGCTGTAGAGGAGTAAAATAGTGTGCCAGCGGCTCAGGAGGTGATCCAACCTCCTAAATAACATAGAAAAAAAAGTAATTCCACGGCACTCCCAAGACTGTAGTCAAAGTAGATGTTCTTTATTCACCAGAGCGACGTTTCACTCCTCATGGACTGAAACGTCGCTCTGGTGAATAAAGAACATCTACTTTGACTACAGTCTTGGGAGTGCCGTGGAATTACTTTTTTTTTCTATATAGTGGGGTAAAAAAGTATTTAGTCAGCCACCAATTGTGCAAGTTCTCCCACTTAAAAAGATGAGAGAGGCCTGTGATTGACATCATAGGTAGACCTCAACTATGAGAGACAAAATGAGAAAACAAATCCAGAAAATCACATTGTCTGATTTTTAAAGAACATATTTGAAAATTATGCTGGACAATAAGAATTTGGTCACCTACAAACAAGCAAGATTTCTGGCTCTCACAGACATGTAACTTCTTCTTTAAGAGGCTCCTCTGTCCTCCACTCATTACCTGTAGTAATGGGACCTGTTTGAACTTGTTATCAGTATAAAAGACACCTATCCACAACCTCAAACAGTCACACTTTAAACTCCACTATGGGGAAGACCAAAGAGCTGTCGAAGGACACCAGAAACAAAATTGAAGACCTGCACCAGGCTGGGAAGACTGAATCTGCAATAGGCAAGCAGCTTGGGGTGAAGAAATCAACTGTGGGAGCAATAATTAGAAAATGGAAGACATACAAGACCACTGATAATCTCCCTCTATCAGGGGCTCCACGCAAGATCTCACTCCATGGGGTCAAAATGATCAGAAGAACTGTGAGCAAAAATCCCAGAACCACACGGGGGGATCTAGTGAATGACCTGCAGAAAGCTGGGACCAATGTAACAAAGGCTACCGTCAATAACACACTACGCCGCCAGGGACTCAGATCCTGAAGTGCCAGACGTGTCCCCTGCTTAAGCCAGTACATATCCGGGCCCGGCTGAAGTTTGCTAGAGAGCATTTGGATGTTCCAGAAGAGTATTGGGAGAATGTCATATGGTCAGATTAAACCAAAGTAGAACTGTTTGGTAGAAACGCAACTCGTCGTGTTTGGAGGAAAGTGAATGATGAGTTGCATCCAAAGAACACCATACCTACTGTGAAGCATGGGGGTAGCAGCATCATGCTTTGGGGCTGTTTCTCTGCAAAGGAAGCAGGATGACTGATCCGTGTACATGAAAGAATGAATGGGGCCATGTATCGTGAGCTTTTGATGGCAAACCTCCTTCCATCAGCAAGGGCATTGAAGATGAAACGTGGCTGGGTCTTTCAACATGACAATGATCCAAAGCACACCACCAGGGCAACAAAGGAGTGGCTTCATAACAAGCATTTTAAGGTCCTGGAGTGGCCTAGCCAGTCTCCAGATCTCAACCCCATAGAAAACCTTTGGAGGGAGTTGAAAGTCCGCGTTGCCCAGCGACAGCCCCAAAACATCACTGCTGTAGAGGAGATCTGCATGGAGGAATGGGCCAACATACCAGCAACAGTGTGTGCCAACCTTGTGAAGACTTACAGAAAACGTTTGACATTGCCCACAAAGGATATATAACAAAGTATTGAGATGAACTTTTGTTATTGACCAAATACTTATTTTCCACTATAATTTGCAAATAAATTCTTTAAAAATCAGACAATGTGATTTTATGGATTTGTTTTCTCATTTTGTCTCTCATAGTTGAGGTCTACCTATGATGTCAATTACAGGCCTCTCTCATCTTTTTAAGTGGGAGAACTTGCACAATTGGTGGCTGACTAAATACTTTTTTCCCCACTGTATATATATATATATATATATATATATATATATATACAGTGGAGGAAATAAGTATTTGATCCCCCACTGACTTTAAAAGTTTTAATACTAAAAATAAATGAAATGTCTCATAATTTTAGGCCAGCTTTATTTAAACAGTGCCACATAGAATGTCAAAAGAAAAACGGAGAAAATTACATGAAATGAGAAATAAAAAATAATTTGCATTTCTTTGAGGGAAATAAGTATTTGATCCCCTAGTAAAACCATGACTAATGTTGGCTCCCACAGACCACTGACACACCCTAATCACAGTGAAGTCGTTACCTGGATGAGAGACACCTGTCCCAAATTGTCACGTGTATAAAAGGCCACCTGCCAACAGTCTCAGTGACACTCCAACATCTCCACCATGGGCAAGACTAAAGAGCTATCTAAAGATGCCAGGGACAAAATTGTTGACCTACACAAGGCTGGAATGGGCTACAAAGCCATAAGTAAGAAGCTGGGTCAGAAGGTGACAACTGTTGGTGCAATTATTCGGAAGTGGAAGAAGTACAACATTACTGTCAATCAACCCAGGCCTGGAGCTCTATGCAAGATATCACCTCGTGGAGTCTCATTGATCATGAGAAAGGCTAAAAATCAGCCAAGAACTACACGGGAGGAGCTGAGTAATGATCTCAAGGCAGCTAGGACCACAGTCTCCAAAAAAACCATTGGTAATACACTGAGACGTAATGGTTTAAAATCCTGCAGTGCATGCAAGGTTCCTCTGCTCAAGAAGGCTCACGTCCAGGCCCGCCTCAAGTTTGCCAATGAACATATTAATGACTCCGAGAGAGACTGGGAGAAGGTGCTGTGAGACCAAAATTGAGCTCTTTGGCCTCAACTCAACTCGACGTGTTTGGAGGAAGAAAAATACACAATATGACCCTAAGAATACCATCCCCACCATCAAGCATGGTGGTGGAAGTATTATGTTTTGGGGGTGTTTTTCTTCTAAGGGCACAGGCCAACTTCACTGCATTGACGGGAAGATGAACGGGGCCATGTATTGCAAAATCCTGGGTGACAACCTCCTTGCCTCCGCCAGGGCACTGAAAATGGGTCATGGATGGGTCTTTCAGCACGACAACGACCCAAAACATACAGCCAAGGAAACAAAGGAGTGGCTCCATAAGAAGCATATCAAGATCATGGAATGGCCTAGCCAGTCTCCTGACCTCAATCCCATCAAAAATCTATGGAGAGAGCTGAAGCTTCGTGTTTCCAAATGCATGCCTAAAAACCTTAAGGATATGGAGATGATTTGCAGAGAGGAGTGGCCCAAATTTACTCCTGAAGTGTGTGCAAACCTTATAAAAAACTATAAGAAACGTCTGACTGCTGTGCTTGCCAACAAGGGTTTTGCCACCAAGTATTAAATAATGTTTTCCTAGGGGATCAAATACTTATTTCCCTCAAAGAAATGAAAATTATTTTTTTATTTCTCATTTCATGTAATTTTCTCAGTTTTTCTTTTGATATTCTATGTGGCAAAGCTGGCATAAAATTATGAGACGTTTCATTTATTTTTTAGTATTAAAACTTTAAAAGTCAGTGGGGGATCAAATACTTATTTCCTCCACTGTGTATATATATATATATATATATATATATATATATATATATATATATATATATATATATATTGAGAGAGAGATACACATATGAAAGTCAGTTACAATACAGCAAATATACCACAGAAGAAAAGTGAAGAAAACAGTACAGAAACAGTTCTGTTGAAGAACTTACATGCTTCAAGAAAAAATAGAAAGAATGAATTGCAAGACTAAAGCCTCATGTACATGAGAAGACCAGAGTGGCCCAGTGACAGAGTGGTGAGTTGGCAGCAGCATGAGGAGACCACAGAGTGGTGAGTTGACAGCAGCATGATGAAACCACAGAGTGGTTAGTTGGAAGCAGCATCAGGAGACCACAGAGTGGTCCACTGACAGAGTGTTGAGGTGGCAGCAGCATGAGGAGACCATAGAGTGGCCCAGTGACAGAGTGTTGAGGTGGCAGCAGCATGAGGGGACCACAGAGTGGTTAGTTGTAAGCAGCATCAGGAGACCACAGAATGTCCCAGAGACAGAGTATTGAGGTGGCAGCAGCATGAGGAGACCACAGAGTGGCCCAGTGACAGAGTGTTGAGTTGGCAACAGCATAAGGAAACCACAGAGTAGTGAGTTGGCAGCAGCATGAGGAGACCACAGAGTGGTTAGTTGGAAGCAGCATGAGGAGACCACAGAGTGTCCCAGTGACAGAGTGTTGAGGTGGCAGCAGCATGAGGAGACCACAGAGTGGTGAGTTGGCAGCAGCATGAGTAGACCACAGAGTGGCCCAATGACCGAGTGGTGAGGTTGCAGCACAGCAACATGAAGAGACCACAGACTGGTGAGGTGGCAGCAGCATGAGGAGACCACAGAGTGTCCCAGTGACTGAGTGAGGAGGTGGAGGGCAAAAGCCTAGCCAGTACCAGCACAAGATGTTGGGTGGAAGTAGGATCACCTGGCAGCAGGTGTGTGGCATCAGAATAGTAGCTGAAGCAGGTAGCCAGAAGAAACAGGTCTCTTTTGACAAAGTATAAGTGTGGATGATCTAGTGTGTGGAAATGCTGGCTGATCCATGCCTGATTCATCTTCACAAAGGTCAGTCTCTCCACATTTTGAGTGGAAAGGCGAGTTCTCCTTGGCGTAACTATGGCCCCCGCCGTACTAAACACCCACTGTGATGCCCCACTACTGGCTGGGCAGGAAAGCTTGTCAATGGCAAACTCGGCCAGTTGAAGCCACAAATCAAGTTTGGTTGCCCAGTAGTCTAGGAGATCTTTGATGTGAGGTGGCAGGGTGCAGTCCAAGTATGCCACCACCTGCTGGTTCAGGTTCTGCTCCATGTTTAGCTGCTGCTGGTGGTGAGTATTTTCTTCACTAGGCAGGTGAAGAAAACTGCTCATCAAAGACTCTAGACTTAAGTTGCTGCTGATGGAGCTGGTACTGCTCCTGACCCCCCTTCCCCAGCAGCCATGGCAGTGGAACATGAGAACAGAGGGTGTGTCTGGGTCATCTGCCTCATCTTCCTCATCACCCTGTAGCTCCTCCGGCTGCTCATGCTCCTCCTCTTCTGTCACCTGTGCAGAAAAACCACCCATTTCTCTACACATTGCTTGTGCATGAATGTCCTCCTCCTCCTCCAGTTCATCCCCCACAGGGCTCATATGGCACCACATCTCCTGTCCTCTGGCCAGACAGATTTAGCAGCATCTGTTCCAGGACATGAAGTAGTGGAATGACGTTGTTCATCCCATAGTCCTGGCGACTGACAAATAAAATGGCCTCCTCAAAGGGCCCATGAGCCCAGGTGTCACGCATGAGCTGCCACTGGCTAACATCAAAGTTACACAGGGGAGTACCTCTGTCCACCTGTATCATCAAGAAATTGTTTATGGCCTTTCTCTATTTATATAGTTGGTCCAACGTATGGAGGGAGGGTGGAGTTCCAACGGGTGGAAACATTGCATATCAGCCGATGTTGGAGAACACCATTCTGCCTTTGCAGCTCAAGGAGGTGCAGTGCAAGAACAGCTGAAGTGCATGCACAGTTTCCTGGCCATTTTCAGGATGTCTTGCAAATAGGTGGAAGACTTCAGGAACCTCTTTGCAATCAGATTAAACACATGTGCCATGCAGGGTTGACGCAGCGCTGACACCATGTTCTTCCTGTTGTCAGTGACCTTGGTTCAGATTTTGAGTTGGAGAGGAGAAAGCCAGTATTCAATTTCTTGATGGAGGACGTGGAGCAGTTTCACCTCTGTGTGACTCCTTTCGCCCAGGCAAACTAGGTGCTGAACAGCTGACACCAACATGCCCTGCACATGTGGTATGCTGGAGGAGCACTCCAAATTGTCCCTGCAGTGGAGGCTGAGGACACAGTGGAGTATGAGGAGACAGAGGCGGACATTGGTGCAGGACCCGCAGCTTGAGAACAAGGAGGCGGCAGTGGCATTACCTGGCCAAGTTGCTGGTGCGGCTGGGCAGTAACCACATTTACCCAGTGGGCTGTAAAGGACATATATTGTCCTTGACTGTAGTTACAGCTCCACATGTTGGTGCTGCTGTGAACTTTAGTGGACACCAACAGGCTCAAGGACTGGCCCACTTTCTGTTCAACAAACATGTGCAGGGCTGGTACTGCCTTTTTCACAAAGAAATGACAGCTTGGGACTCTCCACCTTGGCTTGGCACAAGTCATCAGTTGTCTGAAAGGTACAGAGTCCACCACTTGGAAAGGGAGGGACTGCATTACCAGCAACTTGGCCAGGAGCACGTTCAGCTTCTGCGCAGTTGGATGAGTGCATGCAGACTGCTGTCTTTTTGCAATCGCAAAAGACCAGTAGATGACGGAAGGACAAACAGCTCCCTTCGGGTGAGGTGGTGGCACCATGACTGCATGAAATCGGGTGTGTGCCACTGGGTGATGAACGCTGGACCACCATATTGGTCGTTCTCCCAGGCAACTTTATGGTGACGCTGCATGTGTTGATGCAGGGCCGTGGTGCCAACATTGGCACACTGGCCATGCTTCACCTCCTGCTCACAGATTCGGCAAATGGCCATGTTCATCTCCTCCAGCGGCTTAACAAAAAATTACAACACCACCGAGTATGGCATTTTCCCCCCAACAGTCCGCACTGATTGCCTGCAACCGCTGCCTCTGTGAACCCCTGTACCACTACCTTCCGGGCAGGTAGGCTCCTGCGAAGGGGCGGTCTACCCTGGTCACTGATGATGACGTCCCTTCTCCACCCAGCTCCCAAGTGCGATTGGCTACATCATCATCATTCACTACTGTCTCTTCCTCAACGGTCTCAAGGCCAGGAGCCTGACCGCTTGCAACACCAGCTCCCATGTGACTCTCATCATCACTACTTGCCCGCCTACCAGGGAAAGCAGCAGATCTTTCCTCCAGATCTTGGCTGGGCAGTAGCTGCTGACTGTCCTCTAGTAGCTCATTCTCGCCGAAAAGTGGAACCGAGCCTACAGCATATAATTCTTCTCTAGCTGAGGGAACAGAAAAGGACAAAGGCAGGTTGAGGACAGGTGAGGGCACAGGGCCTGCTCCCTGGCCATGCCAACTAAGAGTTGTGTCTGAAGAACCCACCGACTCTTGGCTGGGGTGTCTGATGTCACTTACAACAAAGTAGAAGACAGAGTCAACCATTAAAGCAACTCTGGGTTTGCTGGTCAAGACACAACCGCTAGCTGACGCTGCGAGTCCTGCTGCCACACCACCTTATTGTGCTTCTACTTGTGCCTGTGCCAGAAACATTTGGGGCATGTCCGTTCACTTTGAAGGGCCTGTCACTTGTCTGTCTGACAAACTGTTAGATAAAATAATTAAATTAAAAGGAAATTAATACACCCCAAAAAAAGCTGAAGAACAATGTAAACGCACAGCAGAACTGCAAATAAGATGTACTTTTTTATACTATTAATACACCCTAAAAAAAAAGGCTGTAGTGCAATGTAACTGCACCGCAGAACGGAAAATAAGATGTACTTTTTTTTAACACTAATACACCCCAAAAAAAGCTGTAGAACAATGTAACTGCACCGCAGAATGGCAAATAAGAGGTCCTTTTATTGATGTACTTTTTATACTATTAATACACCCCAAAAGAAACTGTAGAACAATTTAAATGCACCGCAGAACAGTTAATATGACGTACATATATTTCCTATTTATAAACACGGTAAATGGCTGAATAGCAATGTAAACTCATAGCAGAACGGCTAATAAGACATACGAATATTTCCTATTTATACACCCTGTAAATGGCTGTATTATACAGCACTTGCACCCCAATAACAAGCAAGGTTTGTTGAAATTACTGAGGTATCATCTAGTGCAAAACTAAAAGCATGATTATAACAGCAATTTGGAGACCCAGTCAGGGCAGCAACATGGAATAGAATTGCTCCTATTACCCAGGCTGGACACTCCCCTATTGCACCCTGTTTTCCTTTTATAGTGTAAAAAAAATGCCACCCTATCGTTTCCTTACACCTTGACTGATCTTTCCCTGAAATTCTAAATCGTTTTTTTCTGCAGAATAAAGTCTTTCCTAGCACTGTCCCTAGCACCTGCTGACATCTCTCTCTGCACTAAGTACACTAGAAAATGGCTGAATCCAAGATGGCTGAGGCTATTTATAGGGCTATGACATCACAGGGCTGGCTGGCTGCTGATTGGCTGAATGCATGGCATTATGGGTGATCCCTTGTTCCCAGAGTCCTTTGCTCCATGTCCTAACATGTGCAGCAGCCATTTTAGGAAAAAATGTGATTCGTTACCACGAAGCATGAGGAAATTCGACTTTGGTGCAAATCAAATTTTTCCTGAAATTCAGATCAAATTCCACTTCGTCAACTTCGATTCTCTCATCTCTAGTTTTCACCTTCCCCATTCTGCAAAGGGGCCACTATGTCGACTCCTCATGCGGTTGCCACCCTCCCTACTCTGTCAGTGGGCCACCATGTTGACTCCTCATGTGGTTGCCACCCTCTCCAGTCTTTGATGGGGCCACTGTGTTGACTCCTCATGCTGCTGCCAACCTCCCCACTCTGTGACTGGGCCACTATGTTGACTCCTCATGTGATTGCCACCTTCCCCACTCTATGATAGGGCTACTATGTTGACTCCTCTCACTCTTGCCACCCTCACTACTCTGTGACGGGGCCACTAGTGTCAGTGTTTGGCCTTGTTGACATCACCATTTATTTTACCCTTCTTTTGATGTCAGAAGAACGGAAAAATTAAAAACACAATGCATCTTGTCTTTAGAGCATCCATAAGGCCTCTATCACATGATCACTATTTTTCATCAGGATTTGCTCATGATCTGGAGCCAAAAGCAGGAATGGGAACAAAACACCAAAGACATGCAAATATTCCAGTCATGTGTCATCTTTGTTTTGGACCCACTCCTTTTTTTTGCCTGTCAGCATGTAACAGGTTCTGTAGGCATCTATGTGGAATCAGCCGACCGGGGTGTAAAAGGAGGGCGCTCTTTCACTCTATGGTAGGATCTTGGGCCGCTGCACGGTTCTTTATACCTGACAGTAACATTGACCTGTAAGGCTGAGTTCACACTTCAGTTATTTGGCCAGTTTTGGCCCTGCAACTGACCAAATAAGAGAAATGTGTACAGATTCTGAGAGTGACACCTGTCACCTGCCTGTCATACTGACACACAGTAACTATTTCACTACCGCAGCCGACTAGCTATGCATGTTCCTGCAATGCACAGTGATGTACACCGATATTCACACTCCCTGCAGCCTGGAAATAGATGATTCTTAAAGCGTTTTGTTACAAATTAATTCAGATCTAATTGAATTTTTTGGGAAAATTCGGCAAATTTTTGAAAACTTCGCACATCTCTAATCATTGCGTAGTGTGTATGGCTTTAATGTATCAAAGTTTGCTTATTGAGAAAATTCTGCAATGGAAAATACAGGGCACTAGAGATTTGGTAAACCAACTTAATTGTGTGGCTTTAGGGTGCAGTGCGCACAGTGATCATCTCAGCAGGGATTGCACAGTCTACTTAAACCGCTGTCAGTTCATTTTCCATGGGGGGAGGGGGCTGGTTTATCATTTTATTCTGTTCACCAACATAGGTAAACTACAGCTCTACTGTCTGTATTCAGTAAGTCCTACAGTGTGTAATTTACTACGTGGAGCATTCAGAGAATACAGATAATGGAATAATTTATGTATTCTGTATGCATACTATGATATATTCAATGAACCTAGAAAATAAGCTAAAACATGAGCTGAAACCTCCAATAAGGTTTCGTAGAGAACTGAAATGTAAAATGTGGCAGACTGCTCTGTATTTCAAAACGATCAAAAAACTGGAAATATTATAAATGAGGGCAAAAGAAAATAATGCATTTTTATGCCCCTTACAGCACGGTATAAATTAAATGTTAAGCTTTATTTATCGGTTGTTGTTACACTTACGGCAATACCATGCCTGTAACTTTTTATATTATACAGGATGGAATTAATATTAGTATTTTTTCAACCTTACCAAATATGTAACTTTGGAACTTTTTTGTAACCTTTTTTTATCATTTTAGTAAAATAAAAACAGAGTAATAAGACAAAAAAGTGTTCTTCTTTAGTAGTCATTAAAAAAAAAATTACTTTTTTATTTGATTAAGGCCAAGTACACATTTCAGTTATTTGATCAGTTATTTCTATCAGTTAGGGCTTAAGCACACAAATGTATTTTCTTTCCGTGTCTATTCCGTTTTTTCTGCAGACCGTATGCAAAACCATTCTTTTCAATAAGTACGTATAAAAAACTGAAGTTACGTGTAACATAGTAACATAGTAACATAGTTTATAAGGCCAAAAAAAAGACATCTGTCCATCCAGTTCGGCCTGTTTTCCTACAAGTTGATCCAGAGGAAGGCAAAAAACCCCTGTGAGGTAGAAGCCAATGTTCCTCACTTTAGGGGAAAAAAATCCTTTCTGACTCCATTCAGGCATCAGAATTACTCCCTGGATCAACGACCCCTCTCTAGTAACTATAACCTTTAATATTATTACCCTCCAGAAATACATCCAGGCCCCTCTTGAACTCTTTTAGTGAACTTACCATCACCACCTCCTCAGGCAGAGAGTTCCATAGTCTCACTGCTCTTACCGTAAAGAATCCTCTTCTATGTTTGTGTACAAACCTTCTTTCCTCCAGGCACAGAGGATGTCCCCTCGTCACAGTCACAGTCCTGGGGATAAATAGATGATGGGAGAGATCTCTGTACTGACCTCTGATATATTTATACATAGTTATTAGATCTCCCCTCAGTCGTCTTTTTTCTAAAGTGAATAAGCCTAATTTTGATAATCTTTACAGTACCCATCTTTCTGGGTACTGTAGTCCACCCATTCCAGTTATTACTTTAGTTGCCCTCCTCTGAACCCTCTCCAGCTCTGCTATGTCTGCCTTGTTCACAGGAGCCCAGAACTGTACACAGTACTCCATGTGTGGTCTGACTAGTGATTTGTAAAGTGGCAGGACTATGTTTTCATCACGGGCATCTATGCCTCTTTTGATACAACCCATTATCTTATTGGCCTTGGCAGCAGCTGTCTGACACTGGTTTCTACAGCTTAGTTTGCTGTTCACTAAAATTCCTAGGTCCTTTTCCATGTCAGAGTTACACAATATTTTACCATTTAGTATGTACTGGTGACTTGCATGATTCCTTCCCATATGCATAACCTTACATTTGTCAGTGTTAAACCTCATTCCGTTTCCCTATGTCTGTATTTCCGTTATGCAAAAAAAAATAGATCATGTCCTATTATTGTCTGCATTATGGACAAATATAGTACTGTTCTATTAGGGGCCAGCTGTTCCGTTCTGCAAAATATGGAATGCACACGGACGTCATACGTATTTTTTGCAGATCCGTTTTTGCGGACCGCAAAATACATATGGTCATGTGCATGAGCCCTTATTGTGAGCCAAAACCAGGTGGGGGTCAAAAAACAGGTGCAGATCTTTCCCTTATACCTTATCTCTGTGTAGGCTTCACTGCAGGTTTTGGCTCACAATAACAGATGGAAATAACTGACTTAAAGGGAACCTGTCATCACCTTTATGCTGCCCATACTAACGGCAGAATAAAGTAGAGACAGGTGAGTTGATTTCAGTGGTCTGTCATTTATAAGTTAAAAGTAAGTGGTTGCCGAGAACCAACATGACAATCATTGCAGACTGGGCCTCGAAAAGAGTCATGGCCACCTGAGAAGAGTCATGGTTATTAATGAATTCCTGCTCTCCCTGCCCACATGCTGATGATTGACAGGCTTCTACCTAGTTTTCTCCCTTTCTCTCTAGGAGAGAACTGCCAGTCATCAGCAGATTACCATGACTCTTCTCAGGTAGAGTTGCCTCTTTTCAAGGTCTGAGCTGCAATAATTATGATGCTGGCTCTCACTTACATTTAGTTCATGAGTGACACATCACTGAAATCAGCATTTCTGTCACTAATTTATGCTGCCCTCAGTGAGGTCAGCATAAAGTTGATGACAGGTTCCCTTTAATAACTGAAGTGTGAACTCAGCCTTATTTGCATTTATTATTTACACTTTTGTCCCACTAGGGGACTTTTACTGATCAGTTTTACTTTTACTTAAAGGGCTTTTCCTAGATTTAGATATATATCTGACTTCAGGCACCACCGGTCAGCTTTTTGAGGACACCACTGTGCTCTGTTGCTCCTTGCAGCTCACCGAGCACAGTTCCATCCACTGCATAATGGCCATAGGCACATAACAGATAAACGTGACATCTCTGGCTTAGGCACAGACGCAGTATTGAGAAGATGTCCTCCACAGAAGCATTGCATTTGCTAAGAATATGGAATCTAACTGGAGCATAAAGCAGGAACACCCCAAAGTAGTGCCTGTAGGTCTGTAATATTTGTAAATGCAGCCTAAGTCTTACTTTGACTTATTTTCTTATTTTATGCCTTTTTTATTTTTTGCGTCAGCTGAACATCCTGTAGAGCCCAACAGAGGAAGAGAAACAGCACTACCAAGATTAGTACCGGCGGATTCAGAAACCAGAAGAGACGTTTTTAAGGTGAGTATTATCAGACTCTTATGTCTTTGGAGTGTGGGAGGAAACCCACACAAACACCCCCCGTGTTTGCACATGCAAACCTAAAACCCCAGCACTGCAAGGCGCCAGTGCTAACCACTGAGCCACCCTGCTACATACAGATTAATGCGCTATTCAGTGTCCGTGGAAAGCTGGGTGGCAACTACTATAGATGCCATATTCACTGCCATTAGTGTTCGTCGTCCAGATGTGTTTTAAAGAGGACCTGTTGGCACTCCTGACATGCCTGTTTTATCAGCTTCATGCATTCCCCATGTAATAATTCTGGAACATCTACTCTTATGTCTCTATGTTGTGCCATTCCTTTATTATTTCTACTAGAAGTTATGAATGAATTGCTAGTAGGTTGCAGTAAAGGTACAAAGGGGTGGTAACCAGTTGGAGGGTGTATCTGCACAGTCTGAAAATGGTAGCACTGATTGGATAGAGTAAGTCTGTGTACACACCCCCAACTGGTTACCTCCCCTCTGTACCCTTACTGCAGACTGCTGGCAATTCATTTTTTAACTTCTAGTAGAAATAATAAAGGAATGACACAACATAGAGCCATAAAATAGATGCTCCAGAATTGTTATTACATGGGGAATGCATGAAGCTATTAAAACAGACATGTCAGGAGTGGTGACAGGTCCTCTTTAACCCCTTCCCGACCGCCGCCGTACATGTACGGCGCGCGGGCGGTGCGGGGACATGACATGGTCTGCTGTTTCTAACAGCAGAGACTTGCCGCATCTTACCTCCGTCTGCGGAGACTTCCAGGGCCTTCTGATGCCGTGATCACACGTGATCACGGCATCAGGATGCGTCTGAACCCGGAAGCCCACGCTTCCGGGTGGTGTACAGACGCCCCGATTGGCCAATCGGGGTGTCTGTACACCATATGAAAACTGTAATCCTCGCTGGTGAGGATTACAGTTTTCAAACTGCAATTCTTATTCTGGCCACTAGATGGCAGGCCAGGATAAGAAATGAGCAATTCATGGTTTTAACTGCATCTAGTAAATCCATGATTGCTCATAAGGAAAAAAAACAAAACACAATAGATCAGATGATATTTGAGCTTTAAAATAATCACAGAAAAATTTTAAAAAAATGTTAAAAAATATATAAAAAATAAAAAAGATATAAAAGTTCAAATCACCCCCCTTTCCGTATAAGTAAAAAATAAATACCTAAATAACAATAAATATAGACATCATGGGTATCACCGTGACCGAAAACGCCCGTACTTTTAAAATATAAAAAAAAAATTTCAATACGGCGAATTGTGTGGCGGAAAAAAGCGTCCAAATGGCGATTCGCAGTTTTTTGTCCCTTTTTTTTTCTAAAAAAAATTAAATAAAAAGTGATCAAAAAGTCATACACACCCCAGAATGGTATCAATAAAAACTTCAGACCGCCCCGCAAAAAATGAGCCCCCATACAGCTCTGTACACATA
Source organism: Rhinella marina (assembly GCA_900303285.1). NCBI lineage: Eukaryota > Metazoa > Chordata > Amphibia > Anura > Bufonidae > Rhinella > Rhinella marina. The sequence continues at coordinate 74,795 of ONZH01025596.1, forward strand.
AATACCAAAAAGTTATAGGGGTCAATATATGACAAGGAAAAAAAAAAAAAAAAAAAGGGCAACTTTCTAATTATTTTATCACTATCTAAACGCAGGAAAAACTATACATATTAGGTATTGCCGGATTCGTACTAATCAGTAGAATGAAAGTAACGGATCAGTTTTAATGCACATCGAATGCTGTAAATAAGAAACTCGTAGAACTGTAGCGGAATAGCGTTTTCTTTGCAATTTCACCCGGTTTGGAATTTTTTTCCCGCTTCCCACTACACCGTATGCAATATTAAATGGTGGCGTTGGAAAGTACAACTTGTCCCGCAAACAACAAGCCCTCATACAGCTATGTGAACAGAAAAATAAAAGAGTTATGGCTGTTTGAAGGCAGGGAGCACAAAACGAAAATGCAGAACCGAAAAAAGCTCCGGTCGTGAAAGGGTTAAAGGCTACGTACACCTTTGGGGGCAATATTTTTTATTATTATTGCATTGTACTTATTTTGAGCTAAAAATCATTTTTTCAATTGGTCTTTGTTAACAATATTGGAACCTTTTTTGTGTACAGAGCTGACATGCTCTACTCTACTTCTGGAAAGCAGACAGACTACTTATTTTGGCTTAAATAAGTGTTTATGACCTCTTAGTAGTTTAGAGATAAGGGTAATTATGTAGATGACCACAAAGTGAAAGTGAAAGTACCTGTTACACAGTTTGAAAAACAGTTAACCCTTTGTGACTGAACAGCTCAATATTTTTAATAAAGGCCAATTGAAAATATGATTTTTAGCCAAAAATAAGTCAAATGCAATCAGAAAAAATTGACTCCAAAGGTGTAACATAGCCTTTCAGTAAAACTGAAAATGGGTATTGAACTCTAATCTTGGCATTAAAGGGGTCTTCCTGGAGTAAAATATCCTCAGGATATGTAGTATGTAACGGTATTACAGCTCGACCCCATACTTCAGTGAAGCTAAGCTACAGCCACAGCCTATAGCCATGAGTGATGGCGTTTCTGGGAAGAAAATACAGCATTTTTCTAATCCCAAGCACCCACTTGATGTACTGTCCCCATTAGCTGCATGACCACACAGTTTACCATTCTACTCCTCTACAGACTCCCTGACTATACCTCAGTAATTGGGTTGATTAACCACATGGCACTCACATTACAATAGGATATCCAAAATCAATCCAAAAATGTCACTTTTATTGTAGATTTTGAACCTATGTCTCAATAAATCTAGCTGACGCACAACTTGTCCCATGAAAAATATTCTACAGTTTTCAAACCAGCACCTAGATCTGAATTATTTTGTAATTGCATGTAATGAAATGCACTGAGATGGTCACACATGCTCAGTTTCATCCTTCAACTGCCTCCTGAGCTGTCATAGGGAGAGAACTGCAGTGGAATGGACATGCCCCCTGAGCTGCACAGAAAAGAAAAGATATGCCCCTTGAGCTGCCAGCTTGATATAAATCTAGCAGAGCAATGAATGGGGAGATCTCTGGATCCATATGAGGTACAGGGCTGGTTGCTTCATTGTTAGAAAGAGGTTGTCATGCACTATATGATATCAGAATTTCATTTTTTACATTAATCATGGGATAGCTTCTTTAAAGGGATTTTCGAAATGAGTCATCAGTATCTGATTGGTGGTTTAAGAAGGCATCTGAGGATAGGGAAAACTCCTTTAAGTGCATTTTAATAGCTTAGTGACATAAATATGTTTAGCCTTAAAGAGAACCTATAAACTCTCCTGACATGTCTCTTTTAGTACGTATTTGTATTCCACATGAAATGACAATTCTGGAGCATCTATTCTTATGACTCTATGTTCTGTTAAATGCTAGAAGTTTATGGATAAAGGTACAGAGGGGAGCTACCAGTTGGGGGGGTGTCCCTGCACAGTCTGACATTGTCCAATCAGTGCTGCCAGTGTGACACTGTACAGAGACACACCCCTAACTGGTAACACCCATCAGTACCTTTATCCATAAACTTCTAGCAGGACTAATAGAACAATGGCATAATATAGAGTCATGAGAAAAAAAGCTCCAGAATTGTTATTACATGGGGAATGCAAGTAGTTAGTAAACCAGACGTATAAGGGGAAGTTGCAGGTTCTCTTTAACCACTTCCCATCCGGGCCATTTACCCCCTTTCTGACTAGGCCTAATTTTTCAAATCTGACATGTGTCACTTCATGTTGTAATAACTTTGGAACGCTTTTACTTATCCAAGTCATTCAGAGATTGTTTTCCCGTGACACATTGTACTTCATGTTAACCCCTTAATGACAAATGACGTACTGTGTACATCATGATGTGGTGTTAGTTACCGCATTATGACATGCACAGTACGTCATGAGCTCCAAGTGTCACTGCAAGTACACTTGCGGTGACACTTGCATGTAAAGGGGTGTCACGGACAGCAGAGCTGTCCGGGCACCCGGCAGGGGACCAATCACAATGTTCTCTGCCTTAGAATCCCTGCGATTTGACTGACCAATCGCAGTATTCAGCAGCGCAGCTCCGGTCTCCTTGAGGAGATCGGGGCTGCGCTGCTATATTTTAAAAGTTTCAGGATGGCCGAGCGAGACCCAGAGCTCCCCACCCACCCCGCAACAGGTAAATAATACCCCCACCCCACCCCCCCTTCAATTCCCCCCAATTTCAGGATGGCGAGCGGTAGTAGGTTGTCAGCTGTAACATAGCTGACAATCTACTGTAACGGCCAACATCGCTGCTGGCAGTGATGTCGGCCGTTTAACCCCTTCCATGCCGCAGTCCATAGGAACCACGGCATGGAAGGGGTTAACAGGGAGGAAGCTGGTGTGGCCAGGAGAGAGTGAGGGGGCTCGCCCCCCTCCCATCGGGCAGCGTCCTGATGGTTACATCGATGTTGCAGCGTCCATGGCAACCGGACGCCTTCACAGGCATCCGACTTGCCATGGTATATCAAGCCTGACCAGGCTCCTGCTAAAGGCAGTAGCCTGAACAAGCTTAGTGTAAAGGAAAAATACACTGTAGTACACTATATAGACATCAGATCCACTGGATCTTCAAAAACCAAGTGGGTCTGAGTCAAAAAGTGTTAAAAAAAAGTAAAAAAAAATGAAAAACATAAAAAAAATCATTTTTTTCCATATACACTCATTTATAATTGAGTAAAAATAAATAAAATAAAATAATAAAATACCCTATACATGTTAGGTATCACCGTGTCCGTAACACCTTACTCTACAAAAATCTCACATGACCTAACCCCTCAGATGAACACAGTAAAAAAAAATAAAAACTATGTAAAAAAAATACATTTTTTGCCACCTTACTTCACAAAAAGCGTAATACCAAGCGATCAAAAAGGCGTATGCCCCCCAAAATAGTACCAATCTAATTGTCATCTCATCCGGCAAAAAATTAGCCCCTACCTGAGACAATCACCCAAAAACTATAAAAACTACAGCTCTCACACTATGGACATACTAAAACATGATTTTTTTTGTTTCAAAAATATTATTGTGTAAAACTTAAATAAATAAAAAAAAAGTATACATATTAGGTATTGCCACGTCCGTAACAATCTGCTCTACAAAAATCTCACATGACCTAACCCCTCAGGTGAACTCAGTAAAAAATAAAAAATAAAAACTATGTCAAAAAAGCCATTTTTTGTCACCTTACATCACAAAAAGCGCAATATCTAGCTATCAAAAAGGCGTATGACCCCCAAAATAGTACCAACCTAACCTTCATCTCATCCTGCAAAAAATTAGCACCTACCTGAGACAATCACCCCAAAAATATAAAAACTACAGCTCCTACACTATGGAGATACTAAAACATGATTTTTTTTTTGTTTCAAAAATGATATTATTGTGTAAAACTTAAATAAATAAAAAAATTTATACATGTTAGGTATCTCCACTTCCGTAACAACCTGCTCTACAAAAATCTCACATGACCTAACCCCTCAGGTGAGCTCAGTAAAAATGAATAAATAAAAGCTGTGCCAAAATTACCAATTTTTGGGTCGCCTTCCCCCAAAAAGTTTAAAAATGAATAATCAAAAATCATATGTACCCAAAAATTGTACCAATAAAAATTTAAACTCTTCCTGCAAAAAATGAGCCCCTACACAAGACGATCGGAAGAACAATAAAAAAGATATGGTGTTCAGAAAAATGGAGACACAAAAACATATCTTTTCTCAAAAATGCTTTATTATGTAAAACTGAAACAAACAAACAAAGTAGACATATTTGATATCATCGTGTCTGTAACAACCTGCTCTATAAAAATACCACATGATCTAACCTGTCAGATGAACATTATAAAAAACAAAAAATAAATACAGTACCAAAACATCGATTCTTCGGTTACCTTGCCTCCCCAAAAAAATAATATAGAATGATTAAAAATCATATGAACCCCAAAATAGTACCAACAAAACTGTCATCTTATCCCGTAGTTTCCAAAATTGGGTCACTTTTTGATTGTTTGTACTATAGGGTGCACCTGGGGGGCTTCAAATGGGACATGGTGTCTAAAAACCAGTCCAGCAAAGTCTGCCTTTCAAAAACCATACAGCTCTCCTCTCCCTCTTCGCCCTGCCATGCGCCCATACAGCAGTTTACCACCACATGTGGGGTGTTTCTGTAAACCGCAGAATCAGGGTAATAAATATTTGAGTTTTGTTTGGCTGTTAACCTTAGATGTGTTAAAGAAAAAATGGACTAAAATGGAAAATCTGCCAAAAAAGTGAAATTTAGACATTTCATCTCCATTTTCCTTTAATTCTTGTGGAATACCTAAAGGGTTAACAAAGTTTGTAAAATCAGTGTTAAGTAACTTGAGGGGTGTAGTTTCCAAAATGGGATCATTTATGGGGGGTTCTAATATGTAAGCTCCACAAAGTGACTTCAGACCTGAACTGGTCCTTAAAAAGTGGGTTTTGGAAATTTTCTTAAAAATTTTAAGAATTGCCTCTAAAATTCTAAGCCTTCTAATGTCCCCAAAAAATAAAATGACATTTACAAAATGTTGCAAACATAAAGTAGACATATGGGAAATGTAAAGTAATCACTATTTTATGAGGTAGCACTTTCAATTTTAAAAGCAGAGAAATTGAAATTTTGAAAATTGTGAATTTTTCAAAATTTTTGGTAAAGTAGGGCTTTTTTTCATAAATAAAGGTGACATACATTGACTCAAATTTATGACTGTCATGAAGTACAATGTGTCACGAGAAAACAATCTCAGAATGGCTTGGATAAGTAAAAGTGTCTCAAAGTTATTACCACATAGTGATACATGTCAGATTTTCAAAAATAAGCCTGGTCACGGAGGTGCAAAATGGCCCGGTCATTAAGGGGTTAATGGTAAATTTGAGCCAATATGTTTTACCTTTATTTATAAAAAAAATTTCACTGTTTTCTAAATTTGAATCTCTCTGCTTTTAAGACAGATAGTGATGCTTCATAAAATATTCATTAATTAACATTCCCCCTATGTCTACTTTATGTTGGCATCATTTTGAAAGCGTAATTTTATTTTTTAGGACATTAGATGGTTTAGAATTTTAGAAGCATTCTTTAAAATTTTCAAGAAAATTTCCAAAATCAACTTTTTTAAGGACCAGTTCAGTTCTGAAGTCACTTTGTGGGCTTACATAATAGAAACCACCCATAAATAACCCCATTTGAGAAACTACACCCCTTAAACTATTCAAAACTGGTTTTAGAAATGTTGTTAACCCTTTAAGTATTCCACAGGAATTAAAGCAAAATAGATGTGAAATTTTAAAATTTCACAGTTTTTCCACATTTTCCATTTTAATAATTTTTTTCCTGTAACACATCAAGGGTTAACAACAAAACAAACCTCAATATTTATAACCCTGATCCTGCAGTTTGCAGAAACACCCCATATGTGGTTGTATACAGCTGTATGGGGACATGGCCGGGCACAGAAGGCAAGGAGCGCCGTATGATTTTTGGAGGGCAGATTTTGTTGGAATGGTTTTTGGGCACCATGTTGCATTTGAAGAGACCCTGAGGTACCCCCACAGTGAAAACCCCCAAAAAGTGACAACATTTTGTAAACTACACCACCCAGGGAATTTTCAAGGGGTGTAGCGAACACTTGACCCTACAGGCATTTTATAGAATTTATAATACTTGGCTGTGAAAATGAAAAATTAGATTTTTTAATTTTTTTTACAACAAAATGGTGCAGTAGGCCCAAACTTTCTTTTTCACAGAAAATAACAGAAGAATATTCCCCCACAATTTGCTCCCCATTTTCTCCTGAATACATTAACACCCCAATTGTGGTCGTAAACCGTTATTTGGGGATACGCCAGGGCTCAGAAGAGAAGGAGCAGATTTTCTAAAATGGAATTTTCTATCATGGTTTTTAAGAGCAATAACTTTTTTTTACTGAGCTGTGTGAGGGCTTATTTTTTTGCGAGACAAACATTTCGGGGTACGCTTTTTATCTCATTTTTTGGGAGGTGAAGTCACAAAATAAAAGCTGTTTGTGTCAGTTTTCTATATTTTTTTTACACCGTTCACTTGATGGGGTAGATTTATTTTATGTTTTACACAATAAGAACATTTTTAGAAAAAAATCATGTTTTGGTTTTCTTCGAGCCATAATTTTTTTTTATTTTTCGGGCTATGGTCTTGTGTGAGTGATTGTTTTTTTTTGCGGGATGAGGTGACATTTTTATTGCTACCATTTTGGGGTTCATACGACTTTTTGATTGATATTATGTTTTTTGGGAGGTGTGGTGACTAAAAAAAGATGTTTTAGCATAATTTGTATTAGTTTTTTTTACACGGTTCACTTGATGGGGTAGATCATGTGATATTTTTGTAGAGCAAATTGTTAAGGATGCAACTATACCAAATAGGTTTTTTATTTTTTTATTTTTTTACACAATAAGAGCAAATTATTGTGGCTGCAAATTATAGAACCTGTCCTATTTCTGCCCATCTTGTGGCTAAGAATAGGCTTTTTTGCAGAGGGTCCTACAAAAATTGTGGGATGCACATGGACCACATCCGTATTTTGCGGATCCGCAATTTGCGTACCACAAAACGGATACAGTCATCTGCACAATGATGATTTGCAGTTTATATTGTTACAATTTTTTATTGCATTTTCTTCTGTTTTTAGGACGCGACATGATTAGAAAACAGTAATTTTTTTATTGTTTTATAGGTTTTTTTTACTTTACATGTCTAAAGTCATCAACTTTTTCAGCAAAAAATACCACCCAAGTTTCCATAAGTATGGTGGGGTGTGGTTTCAGGGGGCATTGCTTAACATGGAGTGTTTGATACCGCCAGGGGAGGATTGGCCATACAATCTACAAGGAAACTTCCTGGTGGCCTATGCCCATGGGGCCGCTGTCTTTAGGGATGTATTTTGTGCTTCTAGGGCAGTATATTGAGATGGACTGTGGTATTTGGCTCTGCTGGGGTGGTTTAACGTGCCGCAATATGGTACTGCTGGCCCTGCCTTGTGTCAATTTGGACCCCACTACAAAATGGGGCCACTTTTAGTTTTTTCCAGGGCCACTTTACATTCCCAGTCCACCCCTGGATACCGCATGCCCGTTCTAGATAGGCTGAGTTCACATTTCAGTTATTTTGTCAGTTATTTTGATCAGTTTTTGTGAGCCAAAACCAGTAGTGAAGCCTACTCAGAGATCAGGTGTAATGATTTGATGTTACCTATTCTGTGTTTTTGACCCGCACCTGGTTTTATAACTGAGCAAGTAACTTAAGTGTGAACTTGACCATAGCGGTGCAGTGTAGAGTATGGAGTGCCACCCTGATACCATTAAGGATGTAACTCCTTCACAACCCTAGAGAACCTGTTGATACCATTGGCTCCTTAAAAACCATGGATGACCATAAATATTATCATCAACCTATTTTCCCACCTCTACCAAAGGAAAAGGAAAGCTTTTATTTTGTCAGTGGGACACAGAAATGTATTGAGATGTTCTGATTTATCTGAACCCTGTAAACACTATTTATCTGAATTCTGTGTGTATAATTTAACTGGATGCTGAAAGTTTTGGTTAATTGTTCCACTTCTGGTACATAATTTTGCTGATTCTACTTGCACTTTTGAAAGTTGAGTATGTATTGAGGCCTATAGCAAAAAAGGGAAAACAGCAGCACTGTAGATAAGGTGAAAAATAGCTATTTAAATAGCTAATAACTTTATTCACTCATGCAGTCTTTCTGTGGTTGTCAGGATCCGAGGCTTAGATTCAGGATGGGAGCCTGCAGGGTCATGCTGGCCCTCCCTCTGTCAGCAATTAATCAATCTTAGCTGCCATCACTCGTCATATCAGGCTGACGAGACACCTATCCCTTAAATAAGACCTAAGTACACTCTACAGCTGCTAGCATTCACAGGGTTAAGAAATCAATCTAGGTAAAGCTTCTTCAAAGGTCATGGAATCGTTAAAACACAAGAAGGCTCCTATTAACCCTTTCAGTACCGGAGGTTTTTTCGACTTTGCGTTTTCGTTTTGCGCTCCCTGCCTTCAAACAGCCATAACTGTTTTATTTTTCTGTTCACATAGCTGTATGAGGGCTTGTTTTTTGCGGGACAAGTTGTACTTTCCAACGCCACCATTTAATATTGCATATGGTGTAGTGGGAAGCGGAAAAAAATTCCAAATCGGGTGAAATTGCAAAAAAACGCTATTCCTCTACAGTTCTACAGGTTTTTTATTTACAGATTTCGATGTTCATTAAAACTGACCAGTTACTTTCATTCTACTGGTCAGTACGAATCCGGCGATACCTAATATGTATAGTTTTTCCTGCGTTTTGATAGTGATAAAATAATTATAAAGTTGGATTATTTTTTTTTTGTCATATCTTGACCCCATAACTTTTTGGTATTTATGTGTACGGAGCTGTATAGGGGCTCATTGTTTGTGGGGCGATCTGAGTTTTTTATTGATACCATTCTGGGGTGTGTATGACTTTTTGATCACTTTTTATATAATTTTTTTTAGAAAAAAAAGCGACAAAGAACAGCGAATTGCCATTTTGACGCATTTTTCCGCCACACAATTCGCCGTATTGGAATTTTTTTTTTATATTTTAAAAGTATGGGCATTTTTGGTCACGGTGATGTCTATATTTATTGTTATTTAGGTATTTATTTTTTAATTATACGGAAAGGGGGGTGATTTAAACTTTTATATTTTTTATATATATTTTTTAACATTTATTTTTTTGTGATTATTTTAAAGCTCAAATATGAGCAAATAGATTGTGTTTTTTATTTTTTCTTTATGAGCAATCAGGGCTTTTTTAATTTTTTAAAAACCGAATTTGCTCATTTCTTATCCTGGCCTGCCATCTAGTGGCCAGAATAAGAATTGCATTTTGAAAGCTGTAAACCTTATCAGCGAGGTTTACAGCTTTCAGATCGTGTACAGACACCCCATTTGACCACATGGGGTGTCTGTACACCACCCGGAAGCGTATGCTTCCGGGTTTTTGTGCTACTAGATGCTGTGATCTCATGTGATCATGGCATCTAATTGCTGAAGAGGAAACCGCCGATGGCGGTAAGTACCCGCAAGTCTCTGCTGTTAGAAACAGCAGAGACTTGCCGGCCATCACGCCCGCCGCACGTGCGAGCGGGCGCCATGTGTCCGCATCGCTCCAGCGCCGTACATCTACGGCGCTGGGAGTCTAAGGGTTAAAGTGAAGTTTTAATATAAAAAAAGGACAGTGCGTAAAAACAATGGGGTTATTACAGAAAATATAACATAAAATACACAGACATATACATGCAGCGCAAAATAACAGTTTGTAAAATAAAAGGGATAAAAACAGAACTTAATACGTTACACGACGGTTAAGTCCGGTTGCCTGAGGAAGCAGAAATATCGTCAGTCCATCAAGCTACTGATCCCCAAAGAAATGACAGTTTGCTTTTCTCCATGCAAGTGTTAAAAAGGGTCAATATCATACACCCCATCATCCCTCCCGCCCCCCACCTGTGATGTCAGAGGAGGGCAGGGAGTATGTTAATGACCGTTTATGGCAGTTTTTACAACCACTTGCTGGAAGCCAAGTCTGCCTCAAAATGTTTATATTGAAATATCTTTTTGTGTATTCACCTTAGCAATTACATATTACCTCCATCCTCTCCGTCCTAATGTCCCGCACACGTGCATACCAAATATGGCGGAGGTAATGGCAGGATAGCTGGAGTTATCTAATTGCTTCCTGTCAGTAGCGTACATAAAGAAGTAAGGGCCCCATAGCAAGGATCAAACCAGGCCCCCCACACAGGACAGAAAGGTTTCCGCCTTAACCCCTTCCATGACCACTGGGCCATTTTTCCACTGCCTCGTTTGATAAAAGTTGTTCATTTAGAGGGTAGAGTCCTGATCAAGTTTTCACCCCCAGTAGAAGACAAGATAATTCCAACTAAGACTGGGCCCCCTCTTGCCCTGGGCCCCATAGCAGTCGCATGGTCTGCCGCTATGGTAGTTATGCCCCTGCTTCCTGTTACTGAGCTGGGATCCATTTGGTTTTGATACTATGGAAGAGTATATATGGCCTGAGTTCTCAGGAGGAAGCACGTGGCTCAAATATGGATTTGTCTGTATAACGCGGGTATCTGACATCTTCACACTTTATGATAGGGCTCTGGTTTCTATGAAGTTGTTCCATCTTACTGCTTGTATTGCTACAATCTCTGGCCTGGAAGTACATGGAAGAGATGATGACCCCCTACAGGAATGTAAAGGGAGGGGTTGCCTACTCCTAACCATAATTTTAATATCTGGATCCCTCTATCACCACAGTGGTGATTGCTGAAACATATGAAACATTGCTGTTTGGAGTTTCGCTGATTTCTGAAACTAGCTGGGGACAGGAACCTTTACTCAAATTAATGTTCTCCCCAGGTGTTTTGCCTGCCTCCCCTAAAAGTCCTCCTCTATCACCCCTTTTCTATGGTTTCTTCCTGTCACGTTAGGGTTCAGTGCGGTCCTGAACTTTGCCCACATCACTGTCCCTAACTGCTTGCAAGATCCGCCCTAGATGATGGCCCACAACTAGACGTGGTGACTTCCTTACTAAGTGCACGGGCCTACAGGGAAAAACGCAGGGACAAAATAATAAACATAGTGACAGATACTCAGAGCAGATAACTGACTGGATGAGTCAGTACCAGAACAGAATGGAATATAACAGAGTCGTACAAGCCAAAGTCAATATCAGGAGAATCTAATCTAAAGCCAAATCAGAAACTGGAAAGCAAAAATGTACCAAGCCAAGAAGTCTAGTCAAGGAGTTTTGTCAGGTCCAAATCTTTGGGCAAAAGGGGTAGTATACAGAACACGGTGAGATCCAACAATCCAGGGGTCAAAACTCACTATAGCAGGATATGTAATGAGACACCTTAATCACAGGCAACTCTGGTCAGCAATTGCCTGTTTAAATAGAGCACTCCCTATATCATGTGGGACATCTGCCACATAACCTGGTCAGCAAGTAACCAAGACAGAGAGCGTCAGCAGCGTAGGACACAATGGATTGTGCCTGCTGGCATAATACAGTGGGGCCAAGATGTCGGCAGCGCAGTAACATGCAGAGCGTGCCCACCAGCCAGGAAGGCTCGTTACCTGGCAACAGGACGTTGGCAGCGCAGGTCCAGAAAAATGAGCCTGCCGGCTACTGTGGAGCTCAGGCAGTAGTGCTGGTGGTGAGTACCGGGATCATCTGTTTTCTAACTAGCAGGGCACGTCCGTTGGCCAGTGACGCTCGCTTTTTATGTGACCCTCTTTCTTTAGATTTATTCTTCTGCATTCTCTTTCTCATTGTTTATACCATGTAATGATAGATGTTTATCTTTGATTTATGTAGATCTGAGCATAGGACTACCATTCATATATTCTTTGCTACCTATATGAAATTGTGTATTTCTGTGCTTTTCCTTCCTTCCTTCTTTGGCCATACATATTTGGAAAATAAATACATGGCTTGTCTCATTTGAGTTTCTTTGCTGCAATGCAAAAATAAAATGTATTATTCATGCTTATATCTTTAGAGATTGACACCATATTTAATACTACAAGACCATATGGAAAGACCAAACTATACATCAGTGAAGGAATTTCTATTTCTTTCATTTACAAAATCAACAAGATTTTCGGAGCTACTCTCCATCATTTTCCTGCTCACCTATTTACTCATTGTTTTGGGAAATATTTTAATGATTTTGGTGATAAAATGTGACACACGGCTCCACACACCCATGTACTTTTTTCTTTTTATCTTGTCTTGTCTGGACATATGTTATACCACAACCATAGTCCCTCAGACTCTCTGCAACTTATTGAGGAGTAGACCCAGCATTTTGTTTGCTAACTGTGCCACTCAGATGTCTTGTACCATCATTTTTGGAGCAATGCAAATACTCATTATTACAGCTATGGCGTATGACCGATATGTTGCTATAAGTAACCCTCTACGTTACAAAACGCTTATGAGTTGGACTGCGTGCACCATGCTTCTAGTCATAGCTTTAGTAATTAGCATCAGCATGGCAGCCATAGTGGTTTATTCTGTGTTCAAGCTTCCATTTTGTAGGACACCAGAAATTGGCCATTTCTATTGTGACGTAGGACAGGTGTTGCTTTTAACTTGCACCAATGTAAAAGGCCACAGGGCAGCTGAGGTTACCACATATCTTCTTGGGCTAGGGCTATTAGCCTTCCCATTTTTCTGTCTCATCATATCCTACATGTATATCATTAACGCTATTTTGAAAATCCGTACCATTGAAGGTCGACGAAAAGCCTTCTCCACTTGTTCTTCGCACATTACTGTGGTTACTATGGAATACGGATGTCTTGGATTCATTTACTTGCGGCCTAGTGCAGAAGAGTCCTTGGATAAGAACAAGATATTTGTAATGACCTTTATGTATATGTCTCCTATATTAAATCCTGTCATCTACAGCCTTAGAAACAAAGCAGTCAAAGAAGGATTCAAGAAATTAAAGTCCAAAGGCATACTATGAGATTTACAATACTATTGATTAGAGATGAGAGAATTTCTCAAAAATTCGATACGGCTGGATCGACGAATTTTCCGAAAAGATTTGATTCAATTTGAATTTATTCATGGTGAATCGTGTTAAAAACAGCTATTTCCTGGCTGCAGAGAGCCTGTATAGTGGTGTAGAACATTGTGCCTTGCAGTAACACGCATAGGGAGTCTGCTGTGGTAGTGAAACAATACTGTGAGTCAGTATGATACGCAGATAGCATGCGTTGCTCTTAGAATCACTACACACTTCACTTATTTGCGCAGTTATGGGGCCAAAACTGACCAAATAAGTGTGAACTGAGCATTACAGGTCACTGTTAGTGTCAAGAAGAAGAGCACTCCTTTTACACAAGCTCAGTCGTCAGCTGATTCCACATAGATTTCTACAGAACCTGTTCTATTATCCGCTTATACAAGTAGCGCCCTCGACAGAGTGGAGTGTGTGTCAGCAGTCAGTTTGTGTTGACATCACTGATTATTTTGCCCTTCCTCTGATCAGTCAGAACAATAACCCCCAAAAAATGTATCCTGTCTGTTGAACATCCGCCTTCACTCGGTCAGCATTTGGTCAGTAATCCATCAGTATTGCTAAAGCCAAGTGCAAATCGTGTGTGGGGAGGACTTAGCTCTGTCAGGACCATGAGAGACTAAACCGGACAGCCACTTGTCATAACTAGGTCTCAATCCAGGGGCCACACAAGCATCAAGTGATTCATATTGAGATTGAATTCTACTCAAGGAGTGGATAGTTCTAAACCACAGATTATCAGCCTCTTAGGCTTCCTGCAGGAAGAATATGGAAAAGGCCTGAGTATATCGACCATAGAAGTCTAAATTTAGGCCATTCTGCAAGTTTATCCTTGTCACAAGAGTTCTTGATGAAAATGTTCCTGAAAGATGTTCTAAGATATGGCCTTCCATGTCCAGAATTTGTGTCAAAATAGGACTTGGCCTTAATCCTAAAAGTTTTAAGATCATTTCCCTTTGAACCTGTGGATGAAGTCCAATTTACAGACCTAGACTAAAGAGGTTTTTTCCTCCCTGACAATGTTTTTTGTTAATGGTATTATCAGACTGTACTCCAAAGGATTGTTCTTTGGTAACTATATAATCAGGTCTTCTCCTTCTAGTGTCTTTTATGAGCTTTCCTCTCATGAGATAATGAATAATAAAAGATTTGTACCTGTTCTTTATTTTTGTCTTGTACCTTATTTTGGCTCACAATCAATGATGGAAATCGCTGATCAAACTCAACTGTAGAAGTGGGTTTATATAGAGGATCAAAGAGAGTTTTGTGTCATTGTGAAAATTTTGGGCAGTCAGCCACCAGTGAACATCTAAGATGGTAGAAAACAGCCTAGCTTCCTTTTACAAGAAAACTACAAGTCTTTAAGCCTGTTGCCATGAGTTGTTGTCTGAACCTGCTGCAGTGGTCACTCTAACAAAGTTGAACTGTTGAACTATGTGACTGCAACATACCAAATGAATTAAAAGATGCCAGTGACGTATGTTATTTTATATTTATTATATCATTTATATTTTCTTGTACTTAAAGGGATTGTCTCCCTTCAGCAAATTAAATTTGTCTCATACAAAACATTAAAACAATCCACTTTTTATGCACATTGTGCATATTGCTTTCCTTGCTGGCTTGATTCATTTTTCCATCACATTATACACTCCTTGTATCCAGGGGTTACAACCACCCTGCAATCCAGCAGTGGTGGCCATGCTTGTACACTATAGGAAAAAGCACCAGTCTATGCACTCTCTCAAGGTCCTGGCCACCAGAGAGGCCGGCACTTTTTCCTACAATGGGAGCAATATGGACAATAAAAGTACATTAGAAAGTGACTTGAATTAACTTTCTCTACATGGTAAATGTCACTTGCTGAAGTATGGCCATAGAGCGAACTATAAAAAAAAATAAAGTATTGTTCTAAAGTAGATGAAAACTTCTGGACAAGTGTCAGGCTGCCTGGGATGGCATCACTCTGGGGATGTCATATACCATATTTTTCGCTTTATAAGACGCACTTTTACCGTTATGGAAGCGCTCACTAGTATCTATTAGGTGCCGGGAGCAAAGCGCTCACCCTCCGTCTTTCCGGCCGACGCTTCACTGTCCTGACCGTGTACAGCGTCAGGACGTAGTGCGTGCACTATGACCTAATGCTGCAAGCAGTCAGGTGACAGCAGCATAGTCCAGAAAGACGGGAACCGCAACTTCTGCTGGAGGTGGAGAGTAGCTGCGGCGCAGGACAGGTAAGATGTTTTTTTTTATTTTTATCTGATCTGAGGAATGATGGGGGTCTGAGTGGGCTGATCTGAGGTCTGATGGGGGCTGAGTGGGCTGATCTGAGGTCTGATGGGGGCTGAGTGGGTTGATCTGAGGTCTGATGGGGGCTGAGTGGGCTGATCTGAGGTCTGATGGGGGATGATATGAGGTCTGATGGGGGCTGAGTGGGCTGATCTGAGGTATGATGGGGGTCCGAGTGGGTTGAACTGAGGTCTGATGGGGGCTGAGTGGTCTGATATTAGGTCTGATGGAGGTCTGAGTGGGCTGATATGAGATCTGATGGGGTTCTGAGTGGGCTGATATGAGGTCTGATGAAAAATATTTTTTTCTTATTTTCCTCCTCTTAAACCTGGGGTGCGTCTTATCATCGGGTGCGTCTTATAAAGCGAAAAATACGGTACTTTGGGCAGAATGCAAAGGACATTGGAAATGAGCCACATAGGCGTCAGTGAAAATATGGGGTTAATATGGGGCTCCACCCTAATATAAATGTGCCCACTCTAAATGTGAATTTGTGAATTTTGTAAACAGCATTGATATGATGCCACCAAGTTGCCAATTGTTTTACTTCTTTTAGATAATATGCTGTCAAGGGGGCAGGGCCTTTATTGGTCCTTGTAAATTGTAAGGCCTCACGGACCGAGCCCTCTCTCCTTCTGTACCAGTTTGTAACTCGTCTTGTTCACGCTTATTGCAATTCTCTGTATTATGTATGTATAACCCTTTTCATATGTACAGCGCCATGGAATGAATAGCGCTTTAATAATAATAAAAATAATAATAATAGTAATGTGATTTAATTGTATAGGTCCTGTATCTGCAGTAAGCATTTCTTTGAGATAAATACCAGTATACAGCAACATACAGTCAGAGAAAGTGTGTGCTGAGGAGAATAATATCCAAACTCCTGCAGGTGTAGAAATGCCAGTACAGAATGTGAAGAGTGTGCCAAAAGGAGAATTATGGCCTGTAGATTTCAAAAGCCACCTTCATTGCAATGCTGCAATGCAGAGAGAGTCTCAGACAGTTTTGCTACCCACAGGCGTGGTGCAATGCTAGAACAAGGGAGAGTAAGCCTGTTGCCATGTAAAGAGGCAGTGAGCCATTGTATCTTTCACTAAGCCTGTGTCCTCATTGAGAGACTCTGAAACTACTAATTGTGTTGCCTCTTGTAAGACTGTGTTTAAGATGTGAGCACTTGAAAGCCATCACAGTCATGCCTAGTATTGGCATGGCTGTGATTGGCCAGTGTACCATGTGACCATGCCTGCATAAATGCTAGATCACATGTTGCGCACCATTCTGCTCTGACTAGTGTAGGGACAGGACGCTGATGCACCGAGGGACGGTGTTAGGTTTTTATTTTTTTTTTAAGAAGCCTGTGGCTGACATGTAGGCATTTATGTGGGTGCAACACTTTTGCACCAGTGACACAGAAATACAATACTTAATCATGCTTTTAAGTCAGTGGGTGACCTGTAGTCATTTTTGGTCAGTGCAATACTACTCCTTTGCACAAGTGACACGGAAATACAATAGTTAATCCATCTGTTATTTGTGTCGGTGTCATTTTTTGGGGTGCAAAACACTTCAATTGCCCCTTTGACATGGAAATACAATAGTTAATCATTATCTTAAAATGCATTTTAAAAATCCATGATTGTTCAAAATTAAAAATTAAAAATGAATTTTATATGCTCAAATACGAGCTTGAAAATAATTACAAAAAGTAATAAACTTATATAAAAAATGTAAAAAATCTAAAAGTTTAAATCACCCGCCCTTTCCGTATAACAAAAAAAAAACCTCAATAACAAAAATTATAAACATAATGGGTATCACCACGACGACAAATACCCATACTATTAAAATATGAAAATATTTTTCCAATACGGTCAATGGCATAATGGAAAAAAGGGTCAAAATGGCCAATTTACCATTTTTTCATTGCTTCTCTTATTAAAAAAAATGTAATAAAATGTGATCAAAAAGTCACTCCAAAATGGTATCAATAATATTGATAACTACAGATTGTCCTGCAAAAAATAAGCCCCAACACAGCTCAATAGATATAACTTTAAAATAGTTATGGGTTCAGAATATGGTGATGTAAAAAAAAATGTTTTTTCCACAGTTTAAATTTATTTTGACACTATTTAGACATAAAAAACTATACATATGAGGTATTGTTGTAATTGTACTGACCCAAAGAATGAAGTGCATGGGTCAGTTTTGCTGCAAACAGAATGCCGTGGGAACAAAACTTGTAAAATGGTGGAGGAATTGCATTTTTTGTCCAATTCTACCCCATTTGGAATTTTTTTTATCGTTTCCCACTACATTGTATGCCATTGTATGCCATAATTAATGGTGGCATTAGAAAGTACAACTTGTCCCACAAAAAATAAGTCCTCATACAGCTATGTGAACGGAAATATAAAAAAGTTATGCCTCAAGGAAGATAAGGAAGAAAAATGAAAATGCAAAAACAAAAGCCCTCTGGTATCCTAAGGGTTAATAACACAGCATTTTCATGCATCTGACTGTAATCAGAGAGTAAATTATTCTGTTAATTGTGTCCATGACACAAAGCAATTTTTGGGGGTTCCAAAGTCCACCCTTGCATCCGTCTTATTGTAATAGCAGAGTAAATCAATCTGTTAATTGTGTCGTGACACAAAGCAATTTTTTGGGGTTCCAAAGTCCACTCTTGCATCCGTATTACTGTAAAAGCAGAGTAAATCAGTCTGTAAATTGTGTTGGTGACACAAAGCCATTTAAAAAAAAATAACACTCCATTTTTATCCATCAGAGTGACATGTGCAGTTTGGAGGAAAAGATGGGGGTCACACAGCGCCAGCCACACAGCAAAAGAGGGAGCAGGGTGCAAAAGCAGAGCGGCTGGCCCCCAGCCAGTACGACTGCTACTGCACAATGTGTTCAGGGGCAGAGCACACTAAAGCTAGCTCAAACTAATT
Organism: Rhinella marina; assembly: GCA_900303285.1. Classification (NCBI taxonomy): domain Eukaryota; kingdom Metazoa; phylum Chordata; class Amphibia; order Anura; family Bufonidae; genus Rhinella; species Rhinella marina. Next base: position 93,183 of record ONZH01025596.1, read on the forward strand.
CTCTGATGTGGCAGTTCTTCAGACAGTGTGCTGATGACAAGACATGGGTGGCTTGCACGTTGTGCAATCAGAGCCTGAAGTGAGGCATAAATGTTCTAAACCTGAGCACCACCTGCAGGACCAGGTATCTAAATACAAAACATGAGCTGCAGTGGAGTAGGCACCTGAAAAATCACGAAAGATCTGAGGCTCCTCCTGTTCCCTCTTCTACTGCAGTCTCGGCCTCTTTCTCCCCTTCGGGAGCAACAGGGCCACCTGGCACCCCTCAAAGTGAGGATGTGCCAGCAAAACCACCACCATCACCACCACAGGATCCCACAGGAGTTGGGTGCAATGCCATAACAAGGGAGAGTAAGCCTGCTGCCATTTAAAGAGATAGTGAGCAATTGTACCTATTGCCTGTGTCCTCATTGAAATACTCTGAAACTACTATGCATGTTGCCTCACCTACACCGACATGTCCATTGCCTCTTTAACTTCATACTTTACTTGGACCTCTGCCTCCTGGTTCAAGATTTTTGTTTATTTTTATGTATTTTATGTTATTTTAGGTAATTTCCCTATCCACATTTGTTTGCAGGGCAATTGTACTGCTCTTACACCCATTTTGGTTCTTTTTGCAGCCCTCTAGCCCTTTCTATGACTTTTTTACAGCCATTTTTAGGCCCCAAAGTTTGGGTCCTCATTGACTTAGGGTTCCATGTTCAGGGTCAAGTTCGGAACCTGAACCGAACTTTGAAACAAACTTTGTCTGAACCTGTCGAACCCAAACATCCACCAGTCCTCTCATCACTAGTTTTAGATCCTGTGGACTGCAACAGTAACTCAACAGTTGAAAACACTTGTTGCACTAGTTTGGATTCTAAGGGGGAGATTTATCAACCTGGTGTAAAGGAAAAGTAGCTTAGTTGCCATGGCTGCACCTAGCCTTCCTGCTGCCTGAGGCGCAAACTGAAACGGCACCCCCCCCCCATGCCAATTTCTTAACCTAACCCCTTTGCCACAATGAAAGCACTCATTGCCCATGACCCTTCCGCTGCCCCCCCCACCCCCACCCTGGCCCTACCTGGTGCTGCCTGAGGCGATCGCCTCACCTGGCCTCATTGGCGGTGTACCCCTGACCCTAGCAACCAATCAGATTCACCTTTCATTTTTCACAGCTCTTTTGGAAAATGAAAGGAGGAATCTGATTGGATGCTAGAAGCAACTAAGCCAGTTTTCCTTTACACCAAGTTTAAAAACCTCCCCCTAAGGATCTTTCTTAGAAAAGTGTTGTGTGTTTTGATGGCCAATAGAAAATAATAAAACACTGTACTCTTATTGTAGTGACATTTTCAGGGACTGTTCACATCACTGTTTTGTCCCATATTTAACATATACATTGAGGAAAAAGGGTGTAAATGTGTAGTAGACTATGCTTCCATCCTGTAGGGTCCAGTAAAAAAATGTATATGTGTTAAATGGATAAATTTTTTTACAATGGAACCCTATGGTGAAGGACACCACTGCATGGAATATGTTTGAGATATCCATTTAAGGTTTAGTTAAACGCGGGACAAAAATATGATGTGAACACAGCCAGTTTCCTTGTTTTTGTGTTTTTTTGTTCCTTTGGTATTTTTCTAATCTCTGGGTGTGGTGTTTTTTCAGATCAACTTCTATAAGGGAAAAAAAAAGTCTAAAAAATGCCTTGTGTGGCGGAGGTCTTATGGAGGTGGTTCTCTCATTTCCGGTTTTAATATGCAATGCTTCCGTTTACAGTTCAAATGGAAAAATCTAAATAGAAATGAATGTTGCGAATTACAATTCTACTTTTGTATTCCTGATTAAATCAGATTTTTAACAAAATAATCATTGGAGTGTAAATCCCTATAGAGATTATATGTTATTTTATGCAGAAAGCTTTTTTCTAAGGCAGCACGACCCCTGGGGATTTACTCTACAGAGATCCCACTATTTATTTAAACCTTCCTTCAGAAATACAGCTGAACAGGAGGCAGCCGCTGAGGAACAGGAGATCCGTTTGTGTGATTTATGGTCCCAGTGCAGTAAATTGAAGTGTTCATAGAACATATGCACACTGAAGATTGAGTATAATTTCGACCAAACTTACATTTTACTTTTTGGTTTTTTTTATGATAAATACCCTGGTGTATGTAAGTAAAATATATTTATTTTGTAAAATCTGTTCAATAAATTGCATAAATCTATCCAGCCTGTACTTTAATCCTGCCAAATTAATTTTACACAATGCTTTACTATAACCAAATATCAGTATTTTGCCCCTGTACTATTAGTGATGGTTAGTTTCAGATAAAGTGCTCATTATTATAAGGTACTGTTCACAAAAGCCATTATGCTGTGCCCAATCCATTGTAAGACAGATTCAAACAGTGCCCAACAGATCTCGCTTACTTACTTATAATGAGCACCTACAGAAGTCCATCCATAGGCTGCTGCAGATTGTGTACAGGTATGCTGGCCCTTCAAGGGCCAGAAAGCATGCACACCTTATGGAACACAGGAAGACTGCAAGCAGAAAGGCTGAGGCCTGCAGCGAGGGGCACAGGAACCTCTCGGAATAAGCTACATGAGTGATGTGGCGCCCTCAGCCCGCCACCAACCGCCTTTGGTGGCAGGCACGAGGCAATGCCATGACAGATGGTTTGCAATGCATCCATCTTATAAAGGTGCAGAAGTACTTGGTGAGGAGCTAAGCTGTTACATCAAGCACAGCTGCTGCACAATGTACGGCACTGTGCCTGGTGAGATGAGACCACGCCACTACCTCTTGGTGTATTCTCCATGTGGCTGGCTGCTATCCTAAGGCGGTCCGAGACACTAGTATGGTGCACTCAGAAACAGTCAGGTGACACAGGATCAGAATCCAGGAATCAGGCAGAAGTCAGTACACAGGCAGAAAAACAGATTATAGTGCTAGCAAGCTAGAAAAACCTAATACTCTGGCACCTCTCCCAAGGGAGAGGCACCTAAATTACCCACAGATGTCCAGCTATAGGCTGTTGCAGATTGTGTACAGGTACTGTTTACAAAAGTTGTGATGCTGTGCCAATCCATTGTAAGGACTCATGCACATGGGTCCGCAATACACGGGCACTGGCCGTGTGCACACCGCATCACGTATCGAGGACCCATTCACTTGAATGGGTCTGCAATCCCAAAGACGCGGAACAGAGTCACGGATTGGAACCCCAAGGAAGCACTACAGAATGCTTCCGTGGCAATTCTGGCCGTGCCTCCGCACCGCAAAAAAGTAGTGCATGCACTACAAGTGAATGGGTCCGCGATCCAAATGCGGCAGCCCCACGGTCAGTGCCCGTGCATTGTGGACTGCAAATTACGGTCCACAGAACAGGCACTGACGGCACCCGTTCGTATGCATGAGCCCTAAGACAGATTCAAACACTGCTCAACAGACTTCACTTACTTACTTATATTGGGGACCCACAGAAGTCCATCCATAGGCTATTGTAGATTTTGTACAGGTATGCTGGCCTTTTAAGGGCCGGGAAGCACGCACACCTTATGGAACACAGGAAGAGTCCAAACAGCAAGGCTGAGGCCTGTAGTGTGGGGCACAGGAATCTGGCAACTGCCCAGCATAAGCTAGGTGAGGGATGTGGCGCCCTGTGCCCGCCACCAACTGCCATCTGTGGCAGGCACGAGACAATGCCATGACAGATGGGTTTGCAATCCATCCATCATATAAAGGTGCAGAAGTACTTGGTGAGGAATTCAGAAATATGTTAGAGTGTTAAATTAGATGAAGGGGACAGAGATTGATTTTATGAGGATGATTTTTGTCCCCAACCACTTAGGATGAAGCGGCATGCAGTTGATATGGTAGATGTAGCTGTTGATATAGTTGTCATTGGTAATTTCTATGGGTCATTTATGCATTTTTATATGGATTCATAATATTCCCCTTATATGCCTCTTTTCAAGACTGAATAAATGTAATTCATTCAATGTTCTTCATAACTATGACTCTTTATTAGTCCAGTAGCTCTTTTTTGTACCTTTTCCATCTTTTCTTTGGACTGTTGCCCAGAACTTCACATTTCAGGTGAGGCTGCACCAAAACTTTGCAACGTGGTAATATTACATCCCTGTCCTGCAAGTCTTTGATGGCGTGGCAGGTGCAGTTGATGATGCAGTTGTTGGCATGGTAGATTTTCATATAATAGCTGGGATGACATGTGTCATTTGTGAAGTTGTTGGGGGTGTACATTAGATACAGTAAAACAAAATGTATTAGTAATGTTCTTAATGCAATGTATACTAATGCTAGCTTGGACAATAAGCACTGTAAGTGAATGGCTATTATATGTAGGGATAATTTAGATCTGGTTGACATAACAGAGGAATGGTTCAGGGACTGTAATCTGGGCCAGTGTTAGGGGGGAAAACTGGGCAATTGCCCAGGACCCCCATGTTCTAAGGGACCCCCTGGTTCGCTGCTGAACACTGGAGCAGGCTGTAGACCATTGAATAGACAGAGACATCTATTAAACATGAGGCAGTGCTTAAGAGTCTGTGCTCTGACTCCATATATGGATGAACGGAGTATCCCCAAGCATTGTCAGTATGAAGGGTTGGGGTTTCCCCAAGCATTGTCAGTTTACTGGAGGGTTCAGATTTACACTCCGGTTTACAGGGGAGTTCAATAAGATGTTGAAGACTCAGATCTCCCCCACTTTGGTTACTTACTTTTGCAATCTGCTACAGTGTGCTTCCCGAATCACACTAATGTAGCCCACATAAAGCTTATACTGAAACCGAATAAGGATCCACAAGACCCCAGTTCCTATCGTCCTATATCATTGATCAACCAGGATCTAAAGTTTCTGACTAAAATTTTGGCAAATAGATTGGGGGCTCTAATGCCCTCTCTGGTGGGACCTTCTCAGGTAGGGTTTATCAAGGGCAGGTCGGCTGTAGCCAACATTCATAAGGTGCTGGCTACCCTGGATTGGGTACGGCAGCGCTCCTGGCCAGGAGAAGAAACCATTTTATTGGCCCTGGATGCCGAAAAAGCCTTCGGCACGGTTAGGTGGACCTGGCTGGGGGCGGTGCTAGAAAAGTTTCAGATCTTTGGGCACTTCTAACAGGGCCTTTATTCTAAGCCAATGGGGAGGGTGCATACAGGGAGCTTTCTCTCCCCTGCCTTTTCCCTTTATAGGAGAACACGCCAGGGGTGTCCCTTATCCCCACTGTTGTTCGATCTGGCCCTGGAATACTTGGCTCGTTTATTGGAGGGTTCAGATTTATACTCCGGTATTACAGTGGGCAACAAGTAGGTCAAATTGGCATTGTACGCTGATGACCTGTTAATATTTATGTCCAATCCCCAACAACATTTGACTCCCCTGATGGATGTGCTACATCATTTTGGTTCTCTCTCGGGATATAACATTAACTCTGCCAAAAGTGAAATTCTTGAACTGCAATCAAATAATCCCCTTCAACTGTGTGCGCAATTTATCTAAAGAAGCACCTACGAATTCTTTAGATGATATAGTGGGGGCCACCCCATGAATGGTATCCCTCTCAGGTTGTCTGGCTCTATGCCTGCAGTATCTGCAGTGATTTCTCAACTGAAGCTACTGTTGAGATATGATCGAATTGAAGCAGAGAGACACAAGGAGGGCTCAGCTACCAAGTTTTTCCAAAAATGGAAGATTTTTCTCCTTGCACACTTTAGTCCCTGAAATTTCGGAGGTGGTAAAACCATTTCAGTATACCTTCTGGTACCTCACTTCCTCATTAAGAGGCACTCTGGGTGACCTGCAAGTGTAATTCCCTTCTGCCCCCCCCCTCCCCCACACACACACACTTTTTTTTTCCTCCTCTTTCCTCCTTACGTTAGATATATTTGCTGAATGGGCCATTGAGTTTGGCCAGATGTGATTTGTCACAGGTTGTCGGTACACTTTGAAATGATGTGTACAGATATTACTGCTTGTCCCCCCTCCCTTTTTCCTTTCTGTTCCTTGTTAAAATGAAAATATCTCAATAAAAAGATTTAAAAAAAAAAAACATCTACATTAAAGGCATGAACCTTAAAGGGGTTCTCCGTGAATTAAGAAAATGAAAATACTTAAATATTAATTCATTATAAATAAATTCCCAAATACCTTACATTAGTTATAATGACTCATTTTCTCTAGGGAGCAATCATTAAGAAAAACAAAATGGCTGCCGTCCTATTAGTTTACACAAAACCTGTCCTAATCACACAGCAGGACAAGCTACGTCACAGCATTGAGCTAAAGAACTGCCTCATCATCCTCTCTGCTCTACTTGTCAGGGATTAAGATCCTGAATACAAATGTTAAGATCTTCAGCTGAATCTCTGTAGGAATGGAGTTCACAAGGAAACATGAAGTACAGAGAGGAGGTGAGGGATGTGACTGATAGGCAGCAGCACTTGTATGCATTCTCCGTTACCACAGCCTATCCTGTCCATCCTCTCTGTACATCTGTCTCCTCATGAACTCCATTCCTACAGAGCTTCAGCTGAAGCTCATATTAAACTGTATTCAGGATCATAATTCCTGACAAGCAGAGAGGAGGATGAGGCAGCTCTTTAGCTCAGTATTGTGAAGTAAATGGTCCTCCTGTGTGATCAGGACAGGTTTTTTGTGCACTAATAGGACGGCATTTCCACACGCAGCAATGCCCGTGTTGTCTTTTTTGTTTATTTTTATATTTATTTGGGGGAAAAGAGGGGTGAATTGAATTTTTTTACTTTTTTACTTTTTCAAAACTTTTTAAAAATTTTTGTTAGGTCCCCAATTGGACCACAACTTGCAATTATCAGATTGCAACTCATACAGAATAATGGAAATTGTACCATTATTCTGTATAGAAATCACTATATCAAAGTTCAGTGCTGCCACCTAGTGGCCTGAACTGGGATATACTAATAATGAGCCTGGAAGCCTAGTACAATATCCGGCTCATTATTAGAACAGGGTTCTTTCCTGGATCTCCACTGGGGGAAAGCACGCCTGAACAGGAAACGTATGCTTCCAGTTTTTAACACTCTCAGATGCCGTGGTAACAATTGGCCATGGCATCTGAATGGTTAAATGTCTACAGTAAGCATTACCACAGATTGTGGACATTAGCTGTGGGTGCCTGCTGTATGAAACAGCAGGTACCCAGTTGCTATGGTGAGCAGGTGCCATCTTTAAGGCCCCGGCATGCAAAATATATTTACAGTGGATGTCGGGAAGGCGTCAGTGGTCATATGACCAAATAGTTCCGCATCCACAAACAGTGGCCACGCGGCTGGTGTCCGCACATTGCAGACCACTATTTAGTGCCCCCCAGTAGATGCCCCCCTAGTGCCTTCACCCCTTCCCTATAGTGGCCCAATAGCATGGTGTCAAAGGAAAAAACTAAACTAAAATACTTACCTCCATGCGGCTACCAGAGATGTGATGCAGGCCTCTTCCAGCTTCTGCCCTGAACTGTATGCTGCTCAGCTTAGGCGACGTGATAATAATGAAGTCATGGCGCAGCCTGCACCGGCATCTACATGCACAAGGCCTGAAAGCCTATCGGAAAGAATAGGGCAGGGAGACATCGCTTCCATGCTCCACCACGGCATTTGTTGTCTGGTTGATGTCTTAACAACATTTTAGATGAATCTTCTGATTATCAGTGTCTTCCACACTGTAGAATGGAAAACGTACCAAAAGGCAATATTTTGTGTTCTGCGCCTTTCTAGGTGGAATAAGATGGACAAACAGAACCAAACATCACCAACAGAATTTATCTTCCAAGCATTTTCTAATTCCACTAAGTTCCCAGCCTTGCTCTTCACATTGTTCTTGTTACTGTACTTGATTATTCTCATATGGAACTTTACTTTGATGCTGGTCATAAAAACAGACTCACACCTCCATACACCCATGTATATCTTCCTCTTCAATTTGGCCTGCATGGACATCTGTAACACCTCAACTCTGGTTCCTCAGACGCTCTACAACTTGATAAGCGGCAGACACAGTATTTCATTTCTTGGTTGTGCCACGCAAATGTTTTTTATTATTGTTTTTGGGGGAGCTCAAATAGTGATGATCACAAACATGGCATATGATCGTTTTGTGGCCATCACTAATCCACTGCGTTACAAGTCCATCATGACCACAAAAAGTTGTGTGATACTATCAACAACTCCTTGGGTAGTGTCCTCAGCCATGGCATTCAGTATGGTATATTTTGTCTTCCAAGTTCCATTTTGTGGTATACATGAAATCAATCACTTTTTTTGTGATGCTGGTCAAGTGTTGTGGATAACATGTCCCAAAGTGCCAATCCATCGAACTGTGGAAGTCTTGACATTTTTTATGGTTCTTTTCCTCTTTGCATTTAACTTTCTGTTTGTCATTGCTTCCTATGTATATATCATCAGAGCTATAGTGAAGATCAAGACCAAACAAGGGCAGATGAAAGCCTTTTCTACCTGTTCTTCACATCTAAATGTTGTGGTTGTTGAATACGCTTGCCTTGGCTTTTTGTATTTGCGGCCCACATCAGCTTATGAAATAGATAAAGACAGAATATTTGTTGTTGCATTCACATTTGGAACTCCCATACTAAATCCACTGGTTTACAGTGTGAGGAATAAGGCTGTGAAATGTGGGTTCAGGAAGCTCTTCTGACAATGCTTCCTCTTAATTAGGACCATAAATAATCTGCAAATTAATATCTGTGATATCAACCATTATATAATGATGATTACAGATAGATACAGCATAAACACCTTGAGGGGAATTTATCATTGAAGTACACCAGTTCTCTGAGGTAAAAAATATGTAAAAACGGCATGTTTGCAACTTTTCCCACGGCAGTTGTGCGAAAAAGTTTGTGCAAGTGCCATCTCTCCACCAGCCTCACCACACTGAATCCTGACCCATTCATTTCAATGGGTCTGTGTACGAGTGTTGGTTTTCATTAGGGATGAGCGAACTTTTGAAAAGTTCGCTTCGGCGAACATTCGTGAAGTTCGGAGTCGTACAAACCGGACCTAAAACGAACCTTGCTATAACGGCTGAATAATTGCTGCTACAATAATGGGAGTCTGATAGGGTATAGTTTCGTGTACTTGCAATTGCTATTACAATGAAAAAAGTGGAAAAAATCCAAGTGACTTCAACAACAGCGACGCAAAATATACGCATATTTGAGAATTTACACTAATGCGTACGCTAATGCGAACATTCCCGCACAAATAACGAACATACAGTCTAGCGTTGTCAAAGGTACACTACTTAACTGAATGAATATGTACGCATTAGCGTACGCATACACTGCGTCTGCGAACATTCCTACTCAAGTAACGAACATACAGTCTAGCGTTGTCAAAGGTACGCTACTTAACTGAATATGTACGCATTAGCGTACGCATACACTGCGCCTGCGAACATTCCTACTCAAGTAACAAACATACAGTCTAGCGTTGTCAAAGGTACACTACTTAATAATGTACACTAATGCGTACGCTACTGCGTATGAATTCATAAAATGCGTGTACACATTAGTGAACATTCTCAAATATGCGTATATTTAGGGTATGGCATATGGCATATTCCATACCCTAAATATACGCATATTTGAGAATGTTCGCTAATGTGTACGCATTTTATGAATTCAAACGCATTAGCATACGCATTAGCGTACATTCTCAAATATGCGTATATTTTGCGTCGCCGTTATTTTAACTAGATTCGTTACGAACTTTCTCAAAATTCGGTTCGGTGACGAACCAAACTTTTGGGAAAGTTCGTAACGAATCTGGTTTGTTACTGTTCGGTTCGCTCATCCCTAGTTTTCATACATCATATGCCGAAGTTATAAAGAGGTGCAGGCCTTTTCACAACTTGGGCGGATCCTCCACCAGTTCTAAATGTAAGACCACTTCCTAGCTGTCTTATAGTTAGTGGGGAGAAATCGCAGATTGCGGCACGACTAACCATTGCGCTGCAATCTGTGCCTGAAATACGCCTAATTTAGCAGTACTTCAGATTGATAAATGACCCCTTTAATTCTTTAGTAAAGAACCATTCTGCTGTTAACTTGGCCTCATTATTTCCTGCACCACCACATTGCACCAACATCATCTACAGCTGCATTAGTCATAGTTCTCAGCATGCATGGACTGGCAGCTCTTCCACAATGTGTAAATCCTCCACAGTTCTTACAGGTTATACAGCGGCAGTAGTAGTTAACAGGTCTAGGTCTTTCTCTGAAGCAATTTTCCTCACATAAACCTAAGCATTCAGAAATAGGGGTGCAACTTCTCACTATGCAACACGGGGTGTATCTTTAGTGTGTCGATATTTCTAGGCAAGTTATCTCCACAGAGCTTCAGCCTACACTTCCTGGCAACACTGGTATGCCCCTTCTATCCGTTACCTCTTCTCCATTTTAGCTGACGTTGAAGCTTTCTCTCGGACTGCTTCACTGTCCAGGGCTGTATTTTCACTCCTTCCACGTCACCATCTCAGCTAGACTTCCCAACATTAAAGGGGTTTTCTGGAATTTTAATATTGATGACCTGTCCTCAGGATAGGTCATCAATATCAGATCAGTGGGGGTCTGACACCCAGCACCCCAGCGGGTTGAAGGAAAGGCCGCGTTCCAGGCAAGCACAGCCTTCCCTTGTTTGTTTACCTGCTCGCAGCAGTGAGCAGGTGTAACTACAAGCCGTACCATTAATTTAAATGGGACGGCTCGTTCCTATTTAAGTGTATAGGAACAAGCCGCCCCATAGAAGTGAATGGGACAACTTGTAATTACACCTGCTCACCACTGCTCTGTCAACGGCGAGCAAGTAAACAAACAAGGGAAGGTTGCGCTCACACGGAGTGTGGCCCTCACTTCAACCAGCTGATCGGCGAGGGTGTCAGGTATCGGACCCCCACTGATATGATATTGATGACCGATCCTGAGGTCATCAATATTAAAATCCTGGAAAACTCCTTTAAGACCTAACCCCTCCCTATAGAGTTAGTGACAATAGCTACACCTACTAGTGACAATGAAGACCTCCCAGCTTCTTAATGGTTTTACATGGCCATTCAATAATACAAATCATATTTTAACCCTTTTTGCAGCACACACATTGAAAACGGACATAAATGCCCTTTTACAGGGGACCACTGCATTGCAGTGGGACACTGCAAACACAGAAAGTTAAAACTTCTATAGATCGGAAACCCACTACTGATAGATGTTATCTGTTAGTATAACAGTAGAGTAGTATAATTAGGATAACAGTATGACAGCTCTATTGATCTCTTTATAGGCCTAAATAAAGAAGACCATAGAAGAGCATTGTACTTGGCAGTGTAATGTATGATGCTCTAATTCAGTCACTGATCTTCCTTCCCCCTCTGGTCGGAATGAATGGCCTGACTGAGAAAATCAAGCCAGACTGTTTGCCATGCTAAAAGTCCAAACAAAGCAGAAGTTAAAAGGCCAAGACAGGAATTAGAATCCATGGAGTGACTTAAAAATATATCCAGAAAATCACTTATTTAAAAAAATATATATATATAATTCACCTATACGATGTTATGTGATTACAACAATTTGATGCTAGTGACCCTTCAAAGGCGTGGTCCATGCAGTGTCCAGGGCACTTTTAAATTTACCACATATGTGGGTAAAATGTTGGTCTTAGTGCTAAATGTTATGTTTGGAGGAACCCAGGTACTGCTGAATACCATCCTTACAATGAAGCACGGTGGTGGCAGTATCATACTGCGGGGGTGTTTTTCAGTGCCTGGGACCGTGAACCTGGTCAGTGAGTCCTACCATTCCCGCTGATCAGCTGCTTCAGTCAGGGTTCTCACCAGAGCTCTGGTGTGGGCTACGGCCTCCCTGGAGCTTACCAAGCACAGTGCTGTACATTGTATAGTGGCTGTGCAGACCCATTGACTTGAAATGGGGCTGAGCTGCAACTAGGACATCATAAACCACCATGCAGTCCCGACTAGAGTTTCACGTCTGGTGCCCTGGAAGAAGCTGCATTGTAAAATCAGTCAAGCCTTTTGCAACATGGTGGTTTATGATATGCTTTTTTTTTAAAAAAAATGTACATACATTTTTTTGGCGTTATGTGGTTCTACTTTGAATTTGTTTGGATTTGAGAGATTGACTCAATTTAAGGACAAGTTACACTATCTATCTTGGGGATTGCTTTAATTTGTATCCTTAACTTATCCTTAGGATAGGTCATTAATATCTTTTACCGGATAACGCTTTAATGAAAATCTGATTGAGAGGATCTCAGGCTGGGCTGAAGGTTCATCTTCTAACAAGACGATTACCTTAAGCACACAGTTACCACAGGACACAGGAGTGGCTTAGGGATAACTCTGTGAATGTTCTTGAGTGGCCCAGCCAGAGCCCTGACTTGAATCTAATTGAATATTTCTGGTGAGACCTGAAAATGGCTGTCTACCCATGGTCCCCATCCAACTTCACAGAGCTTGAGAGGATCCGCAGAGATGAATGGTAGGAAATCCCCAAATCCAGGCAAACCTTGTAGCAACATACCCAATAAGACTGGAGGCTGTAATCACTGCTAAAGGTGCTTTCACTAAGTCCTAAGTAAAACGTCACTTTATAGGGTATTGAGGGCAGAATAATGGAGAAGAACTTGATGTTTTTTTTTACTTTTAGAACAAAGCCGCAACTTAAAATGTGAAAAAAGTTAAAGTACCTGACGACTTTCTGAATATCTCTTTCTCTATCTAACGTCTACCTATCTATGCTGAGGAACCTCTGTACATACCTGCTGTAGCATCTGGCAATGCAGGTTGTCCTCCTGCAAAAAAATGAGCAGCCCCAATAGTAATTGGTGTTCTTATGCAAGTGCCATCAGTGTGATGTCATGGAATGCCGTGATGTCATGTACTAATTTGCATACCCAGCTGTCAATTTTTTCTCTTTTAAATTGTGGAAAACCGTTTTACTTCCAACCCAGAGTGAATACTTCTCACCCATTGGATCATGCAGATGCAATATGAAGATAGCCCAAGATCAGCTATTAGCTACTAGATGTGCATCTGCAATAAAGTGGCTGTTCAGTGCACCTTAAAAAAATACATATACATGTTAAAGTAAAGTTGCAAGTGCACCTTCCCTCCTTGAGAATTCTGGACATTTCTGGTCATTTAAAAAAAAAAAAATCTCGCCCAAAAAGATGTCATGTCTGGGGAAAAGAGGACATATGGTCACCCTAAGCTATCCCCAATAATTAATCCCCCCAGTGTGTCCTGTGAGCATAGAAGAAGTTAGAGAACGTCTGTATATATCTGCTGTAGCGTCTGACCATGCAGGTCGCCCTCCTACAAAGGAATAAGCAGCCCCAAAGGTGTCAGAGGTTCTTATACAACGGCTGTCATTGTGATGTCATGGAATGCTGTGATGTCATTTGCTCATTTGCATATGCAGCTGTCAATCTTCTGTCTGTTAAACTGGGGAAAACCCCTCTAACTGCCTCCAAGATTTAAAACTTCCCACCCACTGGATCATGTAAAAGCAAGATCAGCTATTACTAGATGGGCATCTATCTATCTCATATCTAGAATCAGACTGGCCCACCAGAGTATCAGAGGATCCTCCAGTGGAAAAACATTGATGTGTGACTAAATACATCAAAATCAAAGGCCTTACTGGTCTCATTGCATACACAGGTCACGTTAAAAACAGCAATGTTTTTTTTGTGAAATAATATAACTAATAGTAATAAACTCTAGCAGCAAATCACCTATTCCATTGCCAGAATCCTCTGAGGGTCAATTCTAACCATGACTGTAAGCATCTCTATATCATTGGGGACACTAGTCATTTTCAGTTTGTAATTTTTTCTGAAGTCTGATAGTTCTGATGTCTGCTGCCATCTAGTGATCAGTACAGTTACTACAGGAACAGTATTGCCTTGCGTAGCTTGCCAGGGTTAGGTTGGTGCCCGGCAGCCATCCAGGGAGAAAAAGGCCCGTGTCGGTCGGCCAAAACTTCCAGGCTGACTGCACCTCATCTAACCCAAACTTTCAGCATCAGAGTTATTCAGTTGCTGCCTGACCACAGGTCTACTGTACTCTACACAATACTGTAAGTTTGGGTCTGAGGACCCACAGTCTGTCCAGCAGATGGACAGCCCTTTTCCTGGACTGTACCCAGCCGGTTGACACTGTCTTTATAAATAGTATCTGAAATACTTACAGTAATAGTAAGGACACCCATAGCGGGTCTGAAAAATCAGCTGCGTATCTGGCCAAAATCCCCAGCAGCACAATCCACATCAAATCATCTGGATTTTGGTGCAAATTTCACACTTTCCATCGCAAAGGATGAAATCCACAGCATGTATCCACAACAAGAACGGACATGCTGCAGAATTTAAATCCACGTCATATATGAAGTAATATGCACATATTGATGCAGAATATTTCTGCAGTGTGTGGATGACATTTTTCTTTACATCTGCAGTCTACCCGACGTGTGGTTTGGGCTACTTTTCTGAACACAATTCAGCTGCAGAAAATCCTCTTCCACGTGCTCTGGAAACAGAAACTCCTTCCCTCTATAGAACTGTCCTATACTTGTCCGTAAAATGGACAAGAATAGGACATGTTCTATTTTTTAGTTGACGCTGGAACAGACATACAGACACGGACTGCACACAAGTGTGCTGTCTGCATCTTTCGCGACCCCATTGAAGTTAATGGGTCTGAATCCAAACAGCAAAAATTGCAGTTGCAGATTGGATGTGGACTAGAGTTGAGCGAACGTGCTCGTAACAAGCACTGTACTGCTCGGATCCCCTGCGCAGCAGGCATCCGGATCCGTCGGGTGAGGAGGATGGATCCGGATGGCTGCGCCCATACGAGCACAGGGGATCCGAGCAGTACATTGCTCGTTACGAGCACGTTCGCTCGACTCTGATGTGGACCAAACATTTGTGTACCTGAGACCTTAAAGGGGTTGTCTAATGTCAGACAATAGGGGCCTATTGCTAAGATATGCCCCTATTGTCTGATATTTGGACCCGCGCCTACATGGAGAACGAAGCACCGAAAGTGGTGGAGGGCGCATTGCGCAGACGCCCTCCATTCATTTCTATGGGGCGGCTGCAAATAGCCAAGCGTTTGCTCGGCTATTTCCATCGGGCCCGTAGAAATGAATAGGAGCAGCGGCCGGTCATGCGCGGTGCGTTCCCATTCACTTCTATGGGGAGAGCGCTTGGTGGTGGCCGGACTGGAGTACTCCAGCCACCACTTTGCGGGGTTCCAGCATCCTAATGATATGCCCCCATTGTCTGAGATGAGGCAACCCCTTTAACCCTTTCATGACTGGGCCTAAAAAAAGGCCTGAATGTCCAGGCAATTTTTTGTGATTTGGTGCACGTGGTGGTTTAGTGACCCTAACATTTTTGGCTACCAAAATTATTTTTGTGATGTTTTTTACTTGACTTATTAGCATGGGTTTTTTTTAGAGATTTTTTTTTGTTGTTTAATTTGGGGAAAACCGCTAATTCTTATTAAAAACTTTTTTTTTTTAAATTATAGCTTTTTATTTCTTCAATATTAAAACTGACAGAAAAATGAATTATTGCAATGGGTTTCCTATTTTGTGACGAATATGTTGATATATAACATGCACAGGTTTGAATAAACAGGGTGACTATTTGTATTTTTTACTTTATTTTAATTTATTTTTGACATATAATATGTCCCTCAAAAGGGCATGGAAAGACCTCTGGAGGACTTTTTTTTTCACTTGCATCCACAGGAGCCATAGTTACAGGAGAAAACAGCTCCCTGTGGGGGCATTACACACAGGCAGACCTGATCAGGGTCTCCTTAGACCCTGCAGCTCTGCTCCTGACACCTCGGCGATCATGTGACCACTGGGACTAATAGAGGAATCGGCTCGGCCGCTTCCTGCTCTCGCTCCCTGCTCTCTCTTGTGCAGCACTCTCCTGCCGAAACAGGATCAGACAGAAGCAGTAATAAACTGCTACCTGTCTTCTCCTTAGGGTCCCCGCTGTGTCTGACAGCCAGGACCCGACCTGCTCCTGCTAGATTGCAGTGCTGGGAGTAATAAGCTGCCTGACTGTTTATATACATGCTATCTGGACCAGGTAAGTGCAGATAGGACGTGTATATAGTCAGTGGGAAGTCATTAAGGGGTTAACAATATTCACAAATAACTTGGCATGCATGGTAAATTTTGCTGCTGGTGGAAATCTGCTGCAGACCCGCTACCTATAGCCATACCCTAAGGCTAGTTTCAGACGAGCGTGTCCTGTGCGGAAATCATGCTCCTTGTGTGAGCATGATTCCCATTAGGGCTCATGCACACGAACCTTGCCCGTGCTGCGGACCACAATGCACTCTGTAGTGCTTCCGATCCGTGCCTCTGTTACGCACCGTACCTCCCAGAATGCAGACAAATTCAAGTGGCCGGTGGCCGTATATTGCGGACCCACTCTTTGCAGAGCCCAATAGAGGCACGGCCGGCTAAATGAGCCCTTAAGGACACTGCTCATTTCTCAGGATCACACAGCTTTAAAATGCTTCATGTCTCTGCATGACCTTACTGCTACAGAATCGCCGGATGT
Source organism: Rhinella marina (assembly GCA_900303285.1). Taxonomy (NCBI): domain Eukaryota; kingdom Metazoa; phylum Chordata; class Amphibia; order Anura; family Bufonidae; genus Rhinella; species Rhinella marina. The sequence continues at coordinate 109,852 of ONZH01025596.1, forward strand.
TTTCTTCCCACAACGGCGAGATGAAGCGGCGGCCGTGCGGGCATCATTTTCTTTAAGGCTACTTTCACACTAGCGTTTTTAAATTCCGGTATTGAGTTCCATCATAGGGGCTCAATACCGGAAAAAAACGCTTCAGTTTTGTCCCCATCCATTGTCAATGGGGACAAAACTGAACTGAAGACAACGGAATGCTCCTGAAAGCATTCCGTTCCGTCTTCAGACCGGAGAACAAACCGCAGCCTGCTGCAGTTTTCTCTCCGGTCCAGGCATCCGCACCAAGACGGATCCAGAATGACCCCCAATGCAAGTCAATGGGGACGGATCCGTTTGGTATGACACACCAGTAATCCGGATCTGTCCTCCATTGACTTGCAATGGGGGGTCATTCCGGATCCGGCTACACAGAAATACATACATACACATACTCCAGGCAGGGACGCCGGCAGCATGTCTTCACGCGCCTCCTGCGCGCAGCTATGACGTTTCCCCACTGCGCCCAGCAGAGGGCGCTGTGGGGAATCGTCATCACTGCGCGCAGGAGGCGTGTGAAGACGTGCTGCCGGCGTCCCTGGCTGGAGTATGTATGTATGTGTATGTATATGTATGTCTGTATGTATTTCTGTCCCAATGTCTGTCAACATGTGTGGGGCCGGAGCGCTGCTCCGGCTCCACACGTGTATCAGCGGCAGCACGGATCCGTTGGCACCCTTTAGGTGCCGGATCCGTGCTGCTGCTAGTGTGAAAGAGGCCTAACACTCTAACAATTCACTGTGACCAGGGACTGTCCCTCTGTAACGACTCAATTACAGCATCAAACATGACTGATTAGTACAACGCCCGACTGTGGACATCTTTATCTAGTCGTATCAAGAGAACAATAGAGCTGTCATACTGTTATCTAACTTCTACACCAACTATTAAGATTTGAAGATTACCCTGCAAATAATATCAATTCCCACACAACTGCAATAAACTGATAATGGATTATCTTTTTATATAAGAAGTCTTATTTCTGCTGACTGCTGCAGGAGGACAATATTTTGTGTTTTAGTTTCAAAGGTATAGCACTGATGGAGTGAAAAAGAAAAACTGCCAAAAAATATATATTGCTTTCTATCAATGTTGAGTTAAAAAAAAACCCTCTCTGAGGAAAGTGTCTCTAAGTAAAGATACTCTAGAATTATTAAAGTGTAACTGCCATTCTATTTGTGTAATGTATAGGGGCAGTGATACTGATCATTTTTGTAATATACTTTAATTACTGAAATCATACATTTCTATTAGAATAATAGCTGTAAATTGGCCCATTTTGAGCCTTAGCAACGCTCCTTTGTCTTCTGTTTACATAACAGTGGAGACTTGCCAAGGCCTCTTTCACATTAGCGGCAGCACGGATCCGGCAGGTGGAAGAATGCAGCCGGATCCGTGCTGCCGCAGGGACATGTGTGGGGTCAGAATCACGCTCCGGCCCCACACGTCACACAGTACATACATACACACATACACACAGACATATACATACTTACATGCTCCCGGCAGGTCTCCACAGCGCAGGAGGAGCGGGACGGCGCGCACATAGGACGATTACCCACAGCGCCCTCTGCTGGGCGCCGGGTGGAATCGTCCTATGTGTGCGCCGTCCTGCTCCTCCTGCGCTGTGGAGACCTGCCGGGAGCATGTAAGTATGTATGTGTATTTGTATGTGTATATGTCTGTGTATGTTTATGTGTATGTCTGTGTCTGTATGTGTGTATGTATGTATGTGTGCAGGTGACGGATCCGTCATGAACTACATTGAAAGTCAATAGAGTGTGTCACACCAAACGGATCCGTCCCCATTGACTTTCCTTGGGGATCATGAAGGATCCGTCTTGGTGCGGATGCCTGGACCGGAGAGCAAACTGCAGCATGTTGCGGTTTGCTCTCCGGTCTGAAGACGGAACGGAATGCTCCTAAAAGCATTCCGTTCCATCTTCAGTTCAGTTTTGTCCCCATTGAACACTGAAGCGTTTTATTCCGGTATTGAGCCCCTATGACAGAACTCAATACCGGAATTATAAAATGCAAGTGTGAAAGTAGCCTAACACTGACTGTGTTATGTAATCAGAAGACAGAGGAGCATTGCTAAGGCTCAAAATGGGCCACTTTAGAGCTATTTTTCTAATAGAAATGTACGATTTCAATAATTAAAGTATATTACAAAAATGGTCACTATCACTGCCCCTATACATTACACAAATAAATATAGAACGGCAGTTACACTTTTTACTAAAAAAAAAAAAGAAAAAAAACATCTGGGGAGCTGATTTCTCCTTTAAGCGCTGCCTGCACATTTGGCATACGGGAAGAAAAGGGACATTGGATGTACAGTAAGGATGGAGCTTAAAGGGGTTATCTGGGAAATATATTAATGACCTATCCTCAGGATCAGCTGTTAGAAGAGGTCAATGACGTCACGTTCATCAGTCACATGGCCAAGTTGCAGCTCAGCCCCATTCAAGTCAGTAGGGTTGAGCTGCAATACCAAGCACAGCCACTATACAATCTACAGCGCTTGGTAAGCTGTAGGGAGACCGCAGCGCTCACTAGATCTCCGGTGAGTGTCGCAACTCCCTGAAATAGCTGCTTGGCGGAGGTGCCAGGACTCGTACCCCGCCAATGTAATAATGATGACCTATGCTGAGGATACATCCTCATTATCATTTCCTGGATAACCCCTTTAAGTATATATTCTTGTAACTTATTTCACACAGTAAAAAATGTGAACTATGGATTATGTACACATAGTGAATCTGAAGCATTTAAATAGCGGGGCTGAGCATGTTATTTACCACAAAAAAAAAAACAAAAAAAAAACGGCTACACTGGTCATGTGAGAAGTAGCGAGAAATGAATGGGATCACAAGTAGTCCATTAAAATCAATTAAGCCATTTTTTTACGGCCATTTAGGAGTGCACCTGTCTAATGGTAGTTAAAAATGGGTACACTATTGAAAAATCGGCTTTTACAGGTTAAAAAGAAATTACCTCATCCATTATTGCACGCACAGAGACAGTCGCATAAGGACCTCCACTCCCAGTGTGATGTCAACATGCCCATGTTCGTCTGCATCAAGTGAAGACAGACTGTCCCTGCATGGGCAAGTGGATTAGTACTGGGAGCCACTAATGGGGGCATTATTTATAGTGGGGTAGGTACACTATGGAAATTATTAATCACACTGGGGGCACTATGGGGGTTATTATTATTATATATTATTCATACAGAGGGGCATCATACTATGAGGGCACTGAAGGGGTTGGGATCAGTTTTTAATAGTCATTAAACACAGATACAAAATGGTCGTTGAAAATGGGCAGAGGGCCAGCACGTTGGTTTTTGTTGTTGTCGTGTGAATGTGGTCCAATATATCTTTTCTTTCAGAAAACGTATGTTACGATTGGCAGCTCTAAACCAAGTAGAGCCCTGCATTAAATGCAATGCAAATACCCCCCATAGCTGGAGCTCCTGCACTTGGGAGTTAAAGGGAACCTGTCATGTTGAACATGGTGAACGAGCCAACGGTAACATGTTATAGAGCAGGAGGAGCTGAGCAGATTGATACATAGTTTTGTGGGAATAGATTCAGTATAATTTGCAGTTTATTCATTTACATCTCTGCTCATTCTGAGCTTTAAAGTCCAGGAGGCGGTCCTATCAGTGATTGACAGCTATCTCTGTATATACAGTCATAGAGGGAAGGCTGACAATCACTGATAGGACCGCCTCCTGGACTTTAAAGCCCAGAATGAGCAGAGATGTAAATTAATAAACTGCAAATTATACTGAATCTGTTCCCAGCTCCTCCTGCTCTATAACCTGCAGACTGCACTGCATTTTCATGATGACAGGTTCCCTTTAAATCATCTTCCATAAGCTTACCTGTATGTGAAATCAAACTCTGTAACATTCATTCAAGTAACATGTCTTACACTGAAGGCGCTCTGGGATCTATAGGGAAGTAACCTGACGATTACAAGAAACATGAGTACACTCCTTTGCTGTACAGTTTATTTTTTTTTTCTTTACGAATAAGAGGCCAAAAACGTATGTACACAGAGAATCCAAAGTAACCCAAAGCAAATCTGCATGAAGCGAGTGTTCACCCCTTCACCCAAGGCTTTGGTTTCAGCATTGTCCTAGGGGAGACTTGGGGGGCGTTAATAGAACCGCAGTGGTAGTGGTTCCCTACGTGAAATAAAAATGGCATGCACTGTACCTGCTGCATGCACCAGGCAGAAAACCCTGTGTGGAATAAATAAGATTAAAAAAACTCTGGCTGTTTGCTCAGGTCTCTTTCTTCAGGAACTCAGATTAAAGCATTTGTAAGACTGATATGTTCTCTTTCTCTTGTGTCTGGCAATAATAGTTTACAATGCAAGCTTGAAAGATACGATTACCCTCGTGTACCCTGCTCATCCTACTATCCAAGCAACTCCACTCATAGCTAGCAATGTAGCTCACAGTCGGCCATACTTCACACCGGTACGGCGCAGGACCAGCATTTCATCCAACCACAGTTGACCATGCCCTTCTGACTCAATCCACCCATCCACACAAGCAGGCATGTTGACTGAAAGATTCAGCAATACGTTCTTCCCATCTGTGGTGTCATAGGAGGGGTGGAAGCTCTGCTGAATTTGGGTTTTTCAAGGGTAAAAGCAATAAATCACACAAACCCACCTGCCTATCCCCCTGTACTATGCAATCTCAGGGAGATAGAGAGGTAAATATCAGCCTCCTCAGTGGTGAGGAGAGTGGAGGACTAAAGCAGCATGTTATGTTCAAAAGCGAAGCGGTGGCTAACCAAGCCTGCCCGAGCATGACCCCCACTATAGATCACAATCAGTGCAGCTCCTCAAAACAGCCAAGAGCTGATGACTCCCTTATAGTTATCCAAGACGTGTGTGAGTGGTGTTATTTGGCAATAGAGGATGTTCTACATACATGTAACATTATTGCTTTCGCTGGCTTTAAAGGGTTTCTGTCACCAGTTTTTTCGGTATTAATCAGGCTGACGTTAGAGATGTGCTAATGTCACCTGATTCCAAATATATATCTGTTTTATTTACTGGTGCCCCCATTTTTATATAAAATGAACTTTTATTTTATGCTAATAAGGCCTCTAGGTGCAAGGGGCGTTACCCCTGCTCCTAGAGGCTCTGTTGATTGACAGGCCCAGGCAGAGAAGAAACACTCCATTCACCATAGCTTGCAAGGACCTTCAGTGATGTCATGACCATGTGATCAGTCACACAAACAGCCTGTCTCCTCCTAAACCATGTGACTGATCACATGGTCATAACATCATTGAAGGTCCTTGCAAGCTATGGTGAATGGAGTGTTTCTTCTCTGCCTGGTCCTGTCAATCAACAGAGCCTCTAGGAGCAGGGGTAACGCCCCTTGCACCTAGAGGCCTTATTAGCATAAAATAAAAGTTCATTTTATATAAAAATGGGGGCACCAGTAAATAAAACAGATATATATTTGGAATCAGGTGACATTAGCACATCTCTAACGTCAGCCTGATTCATACCGAAAAAAACTGGTGACAGAAACCCTTTAAGAATGATGAAATGAAGAAGTAGTTTGCCAGATAAGACCATAAGCTGCTGCGTATCCTCTCTACCTCCTCCACCTAGTAAAACAAGAATCACACTGCTAAAGAAAGCGAGGAAAAAAAAAGGCATATATAATGAATGTACACTCGTCTTTACATAATCCCATCTGTAATAAGCGCCTGCCAATCCACACTTTTAAAATACATATGCATTTACTGCAGACCCAAACCTCCATTCCTATTCACCCTCCGCGGAGTGGGCCACCCCACTCCGCGGCATTACGAATAAAAGCACTGTGCTGTTGCATTTTATTGGATATTTCAGTTTGAAATCAAGGCATATTGTTATTTTAAAACTAAGGTACCAGCTATGCACAGATCCGATTTTGTGCTCAATTTCTCTTCTAACAAGTTTATGTGCAAATATGCTGATGGAAACCAGATTTCGTGTTGATGGTTTTTTTTTTTTCTCTCTCAGGTTTTTTGCTGCAAGCATGCAATGCGTTGCAATAAAAAAAAGAAAATTATTAACTACATGTATGCCATCTTATCCAAAACCCAGACTAGGTACTACACACTCGCTCGAGACTCTAAGACCTCTTTTTTTTATCATTTCATTTCACTTTTGCACCCTGATACTGTAATAACCAGCGAGTCTCAATCCCGTGTTGATGCAACATAAAGGATAGAAGGGAAAGGAATTCCATCTTGCTCAGTATAGGTGTAAGGGGGGAAAATAAAGAAAGAACATAAAGTAGTTATGCATTCATCTTTCAACCCCTGAGCTGCAGCAGAAGAGGGCAGCGTCTGGGTTCTTCCATCAGAGAAGGGGTTACACTCGGACTAAAACTTCAAATGCAATGGAATAGGGTGACTCTGGGGTAGAAGTGAGGATGTTGCTCTCAAAGTCCACGGGATGCTGAATACTCTCGCAGCAAGCGCTGGGTTTGGGCTCCTCCCTCCCCCCCGCCGTCCACTTCAGGCCTCTTGCTGTGCAGGTCTTTTCAGGTCCCGGATTTGTTTCACTAGATAGGTTTTCTCATCGTTAAACTGCTCGTCCTCAGTGCGGTCATTCTGAAACTTGCTGAGGAATTCAATCAGCTTGCTCTGGTTCTTGAGGAGGATATCCAGGACAGGCTGCGTCTTGTTCGGGTTGGCTACAAATACCTAGAAGAAGTTCAAGGAGAAAAAAACAAAATTATTTTACCTCAACATCAGGGTAGCATTAGGCTGTATCCCACTTCCCTACTCTCAGTGATCGACTGAGTGCTCAACCATCGTGGAGCGGCAGGAGGAGCTCCGCTCTTAAAGCAGACCTGTCGCCTCATGAGCATATCTTGTGAAACCTGCTCTCTCTGCAAACTCCAGTTGGGGCTTCACTGGTATACAGATCAGTGGGACTCATCGGTGGGAGCAGAGCAAAGCAGAAGAGGGCGAGACCACACTGTCTATGGCTGGGAAGATGCAGCTGTGATGCAGTCTGTGCTTATTGAATAGTGTCACAGCAATGAAGTCAATTTACATGTCCATGACAAACCACAGCCATTACTTATAGGGCGCTAATAAAACCGTGGAGCCATAGCTCGAAAACAGGGGGGGCCCTGTGACATAGAAATAACAGCAGGCCATTCATGGAATTGGGGATATTTAAGGAAAATGCATGTTTTACTTTTTTTCAAAACGGGACAGGTCCACTTCAAATTATGAAGGGACGGTATTGTAAGGGTATGCCAGCAGTTTTTTGCACAAATTTGCGACTTTTTGTCATTTACAGCACCCTTGCACTATCAAAAAGTGGACATAGTTATGTGAATGAGTTTTACTCCAGATTTAACACTGAGACTTTTAAAAAAATTACAAAAAAAAGTCACTCCAGCAGGGAAAAACCTGAAGAGCATTTCCACACAAAAAGTGTAAGGTTCAAAGATGCACCACATTTATCAAACAATGTGTCGCAAATTACTACAACTCAAGACTGAAGCAAAACATGACCTCAAGATTAAGGCCCCATTCACACGACCGTATGTATTCCGGGATCCGTATAAAAACGGAACGGAAGACATACGGAAAGTCTTCCGTAGTGTTCCGCAATTTTGCGGACCTATTGACTTTAATGGGGCTACGGACGTGATTTTGCAGCCAAGTATAGAACATGTTTCATTTTTTTTGGCGGGGGAACTTCTGTGAGATACAGGATGCGGAATGCACACGGTGTACATTCCGCATTTTTTTTCTCCTACGGAAAAATGGCATAATCTGTATTCGCATTTATTACACAAACAGCTCAATATTCTGTCATTACATTTTGGATAATGGTAGACGTGTCCTCATACTATGCTGTCCGTATGTAGGTATTCGTTTTTGTGCATGAAGAGCTGTCAGTTTCCATGTGAGGGCAGGAAAGCGGGACACACAGGCTTTCTCTATGAGTCCTTCCACTTAAAATAGGTTTTCACATAACGTTACCAAAACAAACCCCAGAAAACTATATACCTCCATCCCCTCCCCTCCACTATATAAAGCTAATGATGTCATCTCAACCCTTTAGCACACAGAAATAAAACCTATCGTCACTAGTGTAGCACCTTAAACACATGGAAAGCTTCAAACTGGATGTTGCGGCTCTTGTCACGTAGCAGATTCATCATCAGCTTGAGGTTTTCGGGTTTACTGATATACTTTGTCATGATGGTGAAATTGTGTCGATCCAAAAGAAGTTCACCAAGTAACTGCATGGAAATAAAAGAATAAGATGAATGGATATAAAGATGGAAAAGCTTAATTTGAACAATTATGCAATAACGATATTAGAAAGGTATATATGCTATAAGACAGAAAAAAATCCAGGTCCCACATTTTGACAGGAACAAGATAACAGCCGCCCCGTTATATATATATATATCTATACGTATTTCTCAAGTCCCTCGCGAACACAAGCTACGCCGCATTCGAACACAACTACTAAAATGCAGATATAAATAAAAAGAATAAATTATTAGGCCCATAACTAATGCAAATAATTATGTTTCAGAAATAAATTAGTATTATTTAACACCTTAATGGCCGGGCCTGTTTGGACTTGAATGGAATCTGTCACTAAATAGCTCTCAATAAAACCAGCTGACATGGGAGATGTGCCCTTGTAAGCTGAATCTAATGGTGTTGGTTCCATCTCAATTCATGGCCGCTCTGCAGAAAAAAACAGCACAGCACAGTGATATGCAATTTAGTCCCTGGCTGCAGATAGGGCATTGCTGTTGCACCCCAAGGCTCCACTGAATTTCTTACAGGCAACGTCCCCACCACTTTGACTGACTGGGCCAGACAATGAAGACGTAATCACGCCTGGCCCTGAACTGTCGCCGTGTGCCTTCACTTCAGTGTTTGGTGCAGAAGAGAAGAACCCTGGACAATGTCTGGCAAAGGCACAGTACAGAATCCATCACTTAGGGAACTTCAGTACTGTAGTAACAAAGCACAATCATTATAATTTGTCTTCATTTTTTTCTGTGGTTCCACCAGAAATTGCCTTTTGCCAGTTAAAGGAAATCTATCACCAGGATAATCGCTATTGAAGTAAAGCCATAGCCTAATAGCACTTAGTACCTTATTTCCAGATGTGCCTTTGTTCCAGCAATAGATGTTCTATATCTTCTGAAAATCCAGTTTATTTGATATGCAAATGAGCCAGTAAGGTGCCCAGAGGGGGGTCACTCTGGCAGGAAGGAGCCCAGACACGCCTCCTACATCACATTCAAGCCATAACTCTGCCCCCTTTTCCCTGCTCCCAGCATGAGGGTGGGCTTGGGTACTAGCAGGAGACGTGCCTGGGCTTCTTCCTGCAAGAGTGACGCCCCTCTGGGCACCTTACTGGCTCATTTGCATACCAAATAAACTGGATTTTCAGAAGATAGAAAACACCTATTGCTGAAACAAAGGCACATCTGGAAATAAGGTACTAAGTGCTATTAGACTATGGCTTTACTTCAATAGCATTTTTCCTGGCGACAGATTTCCTTTAAAGGGTTTCTGTCACCAGTTTTTTCGGTATGAATCAGGCTGACATTAGAGATGTGCTAATGTCACCTGATTCCAAATATATATCTGTTTTATTTACTGGTGCCCACACAAACAGACAGCCTGTCTCCTCCGAAACCATGTGACTGATCACATGGTCATGACATCATTGAAGGTCCTTGCAAGCTATGGTGAATGGAGTGTTTCTTCTCTGCCTGGTCCTGTCAATCAACAGAGCCTCTAGGAGCAGAGGTAACGCCCCTTGCACCTAGGAGCCTTATTAGCATAAAATAAAAGTTCATTTTATATAAAAATGGGGGCATCAGTAAATAAAACAGATATATATTTGGAATCAGGTGACATTAGCACATCTCTAACGTCAGCCTGATTCATACCGAAAAAACTGGTGAAAGAAAGCCTTTAAAACACAGACTTCAACACCATGCCAATAATCTTTACATTTTTATACTGGCCTGTTCTTTTTGTCAGTGTTTCGTTTATATGTGATTTATTGCATATTAATTGATTAAGCTTTTATGTACTTTTATTCTGTATGTACACTACAGCTCTACCCTTTTTGGATTAATTACAAAAAGTTTGATACAGAAAAAATTTAATATTTAATGGGGAAGCAATTTGGTTTGCATAGTGCAAAGCATCAAATTCTGACCATGAACATTAGATAAATGTATACCGGAGCAGCCTCGTTTTATGCTTCCCTTACATAGGGCAGCAAATTACGCTGACAGAGCCGCTTTGTGAATTCAGGTGACAATCATACCTTCAAGGACTGTCTCTTCGTCACATAGTTTTCTGAGTGCAACAATTTCTCATATTCACTGAAGAACTGAAACAAAACAAAAAAATTATAGATAAAATAAGCAGCTCTTGAGATACAAATGTTAGCATCAAGTGCGGCCAAGAATGGTGGGCATGTGTATAAAGAATAATGAGCAAAGGAGAGAAAGATCTAATAGGGTTAAAAAAAAGACTGCATGGAAAGTGCATCTTACCCGATCATAATGCTGTTCCAAAAACTCGGCACTCAGGAGTTTATGCCTAGTCAATAGGTCCTGACAAAGAAAAACAGTGAAGTGAATAAGTAACTGACCTGGATAAGAACCGTGTCATTAAAAGTATGTACAGCACTAAATAGCCAAAATGTCACCCTACAAAAACACAAGTCCTAGCACAGCTCCACAGCCGGGAAAAAAATGTTATGGTTTTAGAATATGGCAACCAAAACTATTAAATATTCTTCTATTTATTCTTAAAGAACTCCCGCAAACATTTTTATTCTCTGACCTGTTAGAAAAGTGCATGATATAATCTGTAGTGATTGTCATTTTCTTATCAGAGGCTGAAATTGAGAGTTCCCACTCTTATTGTAGCTGGGTCATGTGACCAACTCCCTGACCTCCAACTGACCCAGGAAAGGAAGCTAGTCACTGCTCTATTCATTCCTATGAGACTGAAAGTGAGGCTCCCATAGGAATGCATAGAAAAGTAGACATCCTGTCCACACAAGTCTCTGTGTGAGTTGGTGGGTCTAATTCCTAGTCACGACGCAGATAAGAAATTTCAGGATGATATAACTCAAAAATTAAGCTACTGGTAAGAAAATGACATTCACTACAGATTACATCATGTACATTTCTAGCAGGACATGGAATAAAAATTTTTGCGGAAGTTCTTTAAATTTCAAATTTCTGGGAGGAATAACATAGGAGCAAATGCTCCAGAATTACTTTTTCATGAAGAATAATAATTTACTAAGACAGACATGTCAGGACTACAGGCAGGATTGCTATATACAGATAACACAGGATCTACCATCGACAATTGGTAATGGAGTTCCTTCCAGTCTATTGTGCCCTATTGTCCATGAGGCTGCCATAAAGCATATCTCCAAATGCTGTTAACAGCAGCTCGGGTAACATGTACATCATGTACACAAAGTAGAATTTAAAAAAAAATCTACAATCATACAATAAAAAAAATGAGTATGTTTCAGTATCTGGTTTTAACAGACAGAAAAATAATTATGGGTGACACATTCTAACAAGTAGGGATTATCCAAAGTGGACCCCATTAAATACAAATGGAGAAATCTTACCTTAAACGTAGCAAAGGCATCAGAAGCAATATCAAAGGTTGACATTTCTACATATCGGAAGAAGTCGTAAAACTGCTCAGACCACAAAATAATCTTGGCAAGTGGCTCATGTCTAATACACTCTCGCAGCATGATTCCACAATTCAAAGCAATCTCTGGAGACTCGTACCTATCAATGGGAAAATGAGGAAACCATGAAGACACATAACCGAGCCGTGCATGCTGTCCGTAAACAGCCCTGAAGTATCGCAAAGCCTTCCATCCCACCAGATCCTGCATTGTCTATTTTAGGGTTCCTCAACTCGAGCCCTCAGGGACCCACCTGCCGGTCATGTTTTCAGGATTTCCTTAAAATTGATTTCATTAGTGTCAATGCATCAGGACTTACCACAGGTATTCATTCTGTGAAATACTCTCAAAAAATCATGTCTGGCAGGTGGGCCCTGAGGACTGGAGTTGAGGAACACTGGTCTATTTCATCCAGTTCCACACAGTTTTACTTCATACAGTCAATTTTTTATTTGGCCCCAACAATGCCCTGTTCACACCTATCCAAGAAACCAACTAGCTCTGATACACATTGCACTCATCTGAATGCTGATTATTTAACTACATAGGCCATTACCCTTTCAACAGCATGAAGAGAATATTCTGCTGGGTGCATATATACTCCACTGTTGGGGTTCGTGTTCCAATCTGCCTTCGTAATATATTATTGAAGATCTGAGCCACATCCTTCTTGCCCTGGAAAGAATACACTGTAAGCTTTGTTCAATTGCAATCTGAAGCTGAAACGTATGCTATGGTCTAACAGCATGCCACCTATGCCAGGCAGGCACAATGGTCCAATTACATGTGTAAGGCTAGCTATCTTCTGCCAAAATGTCACTGGTACCTCAAAGTCAATGAGCTGGAGATCAGCCACTAAAGTTCCAAGGAGGCCGCTGTTATACAGTTCCTGAGCGAGCTGTGCCACGGCTTCCGTCTGAGGTTCCTTCTCATTCGTTCCATAAAGGATCTCCTTCATGGCCACCAGGTTTTTAGACACTTCTTCAGTTGCCTGGGAAAAAGAAAAGGGTGCCACTTTTACTGAACTGTACCACTTTTATGGAGCGTTAGGCCACAGGTACATTCATCAGTTTGGACATAGTTGGACCCAGCACCACAGGCTTCACCTAGACTGTCCTTCTGGAGACAAACCATGCAGACATACTACTACACAAACAGGAAATCTTCTTGATCGCGGAGATCCTCTGGGTTAGGTTATAAAAAGAAAGTAACAATAGGATTGATATAATCAGAAGAAACAAACGGGTTAGTATACCAAAAGACATAATGTGACGTAGACTACAAACACAGAAATGGTGGCAGACGGAGTTTTTCATGTACATGGCCGACCAAGGATTAATAAGTGGATATCAGAGTCCTGGCCATCCTGAAGGAGACGTCAGAATAGAACCAATTATACTGCATCTGAACCGCGGCTAAAGAAGATGCTAAAATGGAGCCCATTATGGTGTTTATTAAGGTCCTTTAAACGGACCGATTATCAGGTAATTTTTCAGGCATGAGCGTTTGTATAGATGCTCATTGCCGATAATCCTTCTGTGTGAAAGATTTGTAGATCACAGCAAGTCCGACATTTCGCTAAATGCGTAGTGCAGTTCTTCTATCCTGAGGAGGAACCAGAAGCTATAATGCATGCTCTGAAAGTCTGGCACATGGCACGGACTAGAAATGGACAGTGCCAGGCCAGAAAGGATTCTGATCTGTCTGGTCCTGTTAATCAACTATGGTAAGGAAGAGCTTCATGGACACAGGGAAGGACAAAAGGTGCACTGAGGGACTGGGCCTCGTCCTTGGTGCACCAAACAGCTCATTAGCATACCACACAGCATCAAATTACCCTAACAAAGGTACTATATTAACAGTCTCCTTAAGCCTTAATAGCCACTCAAACATACCAGAACTTTTTTTTTCTGTTTCTTAATTTAATAAAATATTTTATTAAAGGGACACTTTAATCATAAAATTTAAAAACTCAATATTCATAGAAAAAAAACATTTTTTTTTTAGAATTTTTACTGCTTTTCTTTTTAACTTCAGCAGAACCATGCCACTGAATAACTGAATGCAAGATATTGTCCTTCTGTAGCAGTCAGCACAGAAAGATAAAACTGTGTAAAACTCTGCTGCTGTGAGGGGGGGGATATTATCCAAAGGATATTCTTCATTATAATAGTAGGGGTAGAATTAGAATAACAGTATGACAGCTCTACTGTTCTTTTGAGAGAACTAGATAAGAGGATACTGGGTTTTTTTTTTTCTGGAACTGAGAACTTGGGATGGGTTCACTTTTGCAAGGCCACTGTAATTGCAAAAACTCTTTATTCTGAAGGTTGCGGACAATGGGCCATGAATGCCAATTTTGCTCAAGTTAACATGCAATGTTCCAGATGTTGCCTAATAATGGCATCTATGATCCATACTGCACACCATTTCTGTGTTTTAGGCTACATTACAGTGAGGGCTTCACAGGTAAACTTGTGAGGTCCCCCACATGTAAAAAGATACAGACATATGTCCTGACAGACTACCACACAATGTATTCTGACACATAAACGTGGCATTAGTTGATTGTCCCGTTGAGAGGTTAGTAACTCCATCAGTGAGGATGTCCTCCACCAGAAGATCCTACAAAGAAAACCTAGTGACCATTCACATATATTAACCGATAAAACTGCAGTTCTGTCCATCTTCTGCTTCCCAAAGGAGTTCCTTTTGGCTTTGGGCCATGCCACTTTCTTTGGATCCTTATTCCTGCTGCCAATGTGCAAGTCATCGGTAGCATACGTGGAAAGTGAGAGGTTTGAGCCAGGCAAGAGACGGGTAAGAGAATTGGTTTGGAGGGTGGGGGAGCTGAATGTGTGAGGTAATGCCAGCTGAAAAATCAAACAGCACAAGAAAGCAAAGTATAAAATGCACAGGTCCAGCCGGGAGAGTAAAATGTCACTACTAATAAAGCATCTGAAATGAACACTATAGCTAGGAAAGAAAAAGAAAATACAGAAAGAAAGCACATGCTTATCATAAACTTTCTGCAGTCTTGCAGACATCTGAACGAGCCTACTAAAAGCCCATCATCTGTTTGCCCTCCATCTTATGGATAGTGAATGACTGAGGGAGAGAAGTTATATTAAGGCAATCAAATCTTCTGAAAAATGCAGTCTAAGCGCTACCCAATCACCAGAATAGTAGATTGTATAAGGTGCGCAAATTTTTGTTACGTCTCACCAAAGACAACGTTTTTTGAGGAAAAAAGCTCTTTGGATAGAACAAGACAGAGATGTCTCCTAAACCTTGAGGTGTTCATCATGAAGACAGGGTAGCACCTAGACTGCATTTTTTTCTGAAAACCATCAGTATATCAGAGGGCCTTCCTGATGCTATGCTAGCCTCTGAGAATTAGGCTTGTAAGTATTTGTTGTCCCACACACACACCCCAAAGCGGTGAGCAATATTTCACAGAATTTTTGTTTCTACAGGTGACTTAACTGGATTTACGCAGTGCTCTGTGTGCACTGTAGAGTTGTAGTGTTGATCTTCATTGTAGACCAAGTAGCGGGTGAAGGCTTCTGCTAAAGCAATCTCCCTCCCAGGTGTAAAGAAAAGGGTAGTTAAAACTTAGAGAAGTTGTCTCACTTCAGCAAATGACATTTATAATGTAGAGACAGTTAATACAAGGCACTTACCAATGTATTGTGATTGTCCATATTGCCTCCTTTGCTGGCTGGATTCATTTTTTTCCAGTCACATTATACACTGCTCATATCCTGGGGTTACGACCACCCTGCAATCCATCGGCCATGACCGTGATTGCACACTATAGATAAAGGCACCAACCTTTCCGGTGGCTAGCGCTTTTTCATATAGTGTGCAAGTACTGGACTGCAGGGTGGTCATAACCCCTTGATATGAGCAGTGTATAATGTGATAGAAAAATGAATGAACCCAGCAAATGAGGCAATATGGACAATCGCAATGCCTTGTATTAACTTGATAACTGCCATTTGCTGAAGCGAGACAACTTCTTTAAAGAAGAACTCCCGCAAAAAATGTTATTCCATGTCCTGCTAGAAATGTACATGATGTAATGTGTAGTGAATGTCATTTTCTTACCAGTAGCTGAATTTTTGAGTTATATCATCCTGAAGTTTCTTATCTGTGTCATGTGACTAGGAATTAGACCCACCAACTCACACAGCACCTTATGTGTGGACAGGAAGTCTAATTTTCTATGCATTCCTATGGGAGCCTCACTTTCAGTCTCATAGGAATGAATAGAGAAGTGACTGGCTTTACTGTCCTGGGTCAGTTGGAGGTCAGGGAGTTGGTCACATGACCCAGCTACAATAAGAAGAGAGTGGAAACTCTCAATTTCAGCCTCTGATAAGAAAATGACATTCACTACAGATTATATCATGCACCTTTCTAACAGGTCAGAGAATAAAAATTTTTGCGGGAGTTCTTCTTTAAGCTTTAAAGGCTATGTACACCTTTGGGGGCAATGTATTGCATTGTACTCTATGAGCTAAAAATATTAAAAATATGGAGCCCTTCTCTCTGTGCAGAGCTGAGATGCTCTACTAGCAGGATCTTAATTTTCTCTCTGCTCTGTCAGACATGGAGCTGACGGACTCCTTATCTCTGCTCTCAGACCTTATAAACACTCATTAAAGCTCAATCCTTATCTTACTAATAAGAATGTGGCTTAAATAAGTGTTTATGACCTCTAAAACTGGGTTTACACGGTGAGGTGCCTCGACCGATTGTCGAGAAGGAAGCGTTCCTTCCCAACAGTCTCCTTCACTGTACGAGAATGGGAGATTGCTAAAGCAATCCCTCGTCCTCATACAGAATTGTGGTTTCTGAGCAACACAGAAGCCACGATCAGTGGTGTCTGCAAGAGCGACAGGACCACCGGATGAATGAGGCAGATTGCTCCCGCTAACGGTCGTTCCCGATAATTGGTGCGTCTAAATGCATCTTTAGTAATTTAGATATGAGGGTTATTGGCACGAAGTGAAAGTAGGATGCACACAGCTAGAAAAAGTTAACCCTTACAACAATTGAAAAAAATCATTATTTGCCCCCCAAATGTGTAAAATGCAATAATAAAAAAAAAAAATTGTCCCAAAAGGTGTACATAGCCTTTAACTACCCCCTTTTTTTAACACCTTGGAGGGAGATTGCTGTTGCAAAAAACCTTCACCTACTACTTGGTCTGCAATGAAGATCGAAACTACAAAAAAAATAATAAGAGGATGGCAGATTGCATTGCATAAATTCAGTTGAGTCACCTGTGGAAACAAAAATTAGGTGAAATATTGCTCACCGCTTTGGGGTGTGCGAGGGACACAACAACTGCTTAGGCTATTCGTCAGAGCTTGGCCACTTATTTCCAGTGAAGGTAATGTTAATGCTAGAGCATACACAGACAGACAACTGACACAATTACCACTTACAACGTTGCGGCAACGTTTTGGGGGAAAGCTCTTTACCACTGTAGCATGACTGTGCCCCTGTACACAAAGTGAGGTCCCATAAGACAAGGTGTGATGGGTTTGAAGTGGAAAAACTGGAGTGGCTGCACAAAGCCCTGACATTAACAACCCCATGGATCTGAAATGCTGATTACGAACCAGACCTTTATGTCCAACACCACTGCTTGACCTCACAAATGCTCTTTTGGCTGGTTGGACACAAATTCTCACAGACACACTCCAAACCATTATGGGAAAACCTTCTCAGACGAGCAGGGACAGAGCTACAAAGGGAGGTCTAACATGATGTTCACTAGCATGGTTTTGGAATGGGATGTCCAATAAGCTCATTCTCAAGTGTCCTCATCCTTTGGGCATATATCATAAGTAGGAAACATCTCTTGGCATTGGACAGCAAGATGCAGAGTATTCCCGGGGTGGGGGGTGGACACATTACAACGCCATCACGAGGCGTCTCCAGTTACAATGGGACATTGTGCAGAGTGGACAAGTCAGTCGCCTACTGAAAACAGATTGTGACAAAACTGGTTTAAACTAAGTAGGTGTGAGTTATCTTGGTAACAATTAATGACTTCTGGAATTTGAAGTGAATCACTTCCTGAGATCTCACACCCAACCCAGCTGGAAGGTCCGAAAAAGCAGAGCTGTAAGCTCAGAGATCCCAGTAACCTGGAGATCTGGAGATGTCCTACAAACTCACTGAGAGGAAAGATGGAATTATCTCCTTCTGGTGACATGAAACCCATTACATGTCCTCACATCCTATAACTAGCTGCGTAGGTGACCATATAAAATGATAATGAATGCTTCTTACAGTAGCCAGCGCTGATAAGTAAATGCTTTACAATTAAAAAAGGTGTTGCCCTATAAAACCATCTAGAAGCGTGCATCATCTTGACTTTCCTCCGAGACTCTTTACCATGTAACAAAGATTTCCATCTCATAGGGAGACTAGGGAGGGAAGGACAGACGTAAACCAGATATGCCTCCACTTTATCAGTCTGCGGCATTTTCCACATGATTCTGAAACAAATCATCTTGTAGAAATCCTTCAAAGTGGGTTAATCCCTTGCTGGGTTGGTCAAATTTTGGCTGGAGGTTAAAATAAGGACAGAGCTTAGCCGGGGGGGGGGGATTTAAAGCGGTTTTCCAAAATTGTTAATACCGACGACCTTTCCTCCTGATCTATATCTGATCGTGGGGGTCCAACTCCTGGAAATCCCGCCAAATCAGCAATCTGAGAAGGTTGTGGCGCTCACAGGCCTTCTCACAGCTAATCCTAGGCCAGTGATATCACGTTCATTGGTCACGTGGCCCAGACGCAGCCCAGTGCCAATCAAATTGTGCTTTGTGAGCTATGAGAAGGCAGCAGCACTCAACGGACCCCCACCTATCAGATATTGATGAGCTATCCCAAGGACAGGTCATCACTATAAAAAGTCAGAAAACCTCCTAGTTGGTCTGCAATGACAGAACAGTGAGCTGGAGGATGAGGCTGATCACCTGGGACAATGAGATATTTTTTTCTATCCCTTTAACAGCTCTGATGCTGGGCATTATAAGCCATCCATAATGCAATAAAAATATGTTCTTGTCAGTCCTTTGGGATTCTTAGGACAGTTAGAGAGAATTTCTGGTGAAATAATACACTCCTCCCTTCCTGATGTTAGCATTGCGGCAGAAGACCCTGACCTCCTAGCATTCCACAATGGATCCCAGCCCCCATGTCCAGCAGAAAGCTTTAGCACATGGCAGCTTGACAGAGATGTAGCATGCAACTGAACAGGGTGGGTTCTCCTGCAACCAAAACAGGCCACCAGTGACAGATTTCTAACTTCATATTCCATCCCACCAAACACCAAGGAGATTGTACAGTAGGCTACTTTCACATTTGCGTTGTTATTTCCAGTTAACAGTTCCGTTAGGTGTGAAATCAAAACTGAAAAAAAATGGATCAGTCTAAATACACTGAAAGTCAACGGGAGACAGATCCAGTTTTTAGGCTCCTAAGTCACCATTGACGTACATTGTTTTCAGCGCTGGATCCGTTTTTTTTCCGTTTTTTGACTGGACACAAAACAGAATGCCGACGGAACGGAAGACATCCTAGACAGATCTCTTTCCATTCAGAATGCATGAGGACCGAGATCCTCTGCCAGATCTCTATACCAGAAGACAACACCACAAGTGTGACAGTAGCCTACAAGGATAATCCGCAAATCCGCAACGCTTAATAGTAACTGCCAAGTGGATTTTAAGAAATCTCATCCAAACGCTCCAAAAGAATTCCGTAAAATTGTCCTAAAATAGGGATTTTAAATCTGCAGCGTGTCGATTTATGCTGTGGATTTCCAGAGCAGATTTCACCCTTTGCATTGGGGAGGGTGAAATCCATTGGACATCCGCAGCGGAAAATCTGCTAAATCCACCCAGTGCGCCCGTACCCTAACCAGGCTATGCTCACATCTGCAGGATATTCCATGGTGGACGTCACAGCGTAGATGTGAAGATATGCAGCCCTTCAGTTTTTACTGGGCAGGTTACCGCCATAATCCATAAACTGGGTTTAGAATAGAAACCCATAAGGGTTGTAGACCGCCAACTAGTGAAACCTGCTTTCCTTCTCTTCCCCCACTGACGACACACTGACAGAGTAACCCAGCGATATGTCAGATAGACAATCTCATGCAGGCATTCATATTGTTATACCTACCTCTCTCTCCAGCGCCATTCCCATCTGGTCTTCCTACAGCTTCTCCTTTACAACAGGTGTCATGCAGGTATATGGCATGTGACCGCTGCAGCCACTCACTGTCCTCAGCTGCTGACCGGTCACTTGCCATATACCTGCATGTCACAGCTGCCATTTGCACACAAAAGCAGAGGCAGGAAGACCGGACCAGCAAACCAAGTATATCATCATTTCTTATTTTACACCATTCGGCGGCATGGCTGAGATTTTTGAATTACCTCAGACACCCCCTTTATAAGATCCTGAGAAAACAATATGCTGTGCCCAGGATGAGATCAGGCCAAATTCTCCCTGCTCTATCTTATAATTAACGACGCTGTAAATTCCAGGTAATAATTACAGCAGGTTCTGAAGGTCGTCATTTGTAGACCGAGTCCAACCAGTGGTTTCCCTTTATAGCCATGAGAATGTGTATTACATTGTGTGCGTGCTAAGTACACTTTACTATCTACACTAGAGATAAGCGAAGGTGCTCGTAACGAGCACTGTAGCGCTCGGCTCCCCTGTGCTCGCATGGACGCAGGCATCCGCTTCCGTCCTCCTCGCCCGACAGATCCGGATGGCTGCGCCCATGCGAGCGCAGGGGAGCCGAGCGGTACAGTGCTCGTTACGAGCACCTTCGCTTATCTCTAATCTGCACCTAGTGGAGGGTGTCATTCCTAATCTGAAACCAGTGATCAGCTCATAGAAGATGGTGCGCTAGCTTGTCGTACCACAGATACCAGCATGACAGGATTACAGACAGTGTGGTATGAATTACTTTGTCAGACTACTTTCACACATGCGTTTGCAGGATCCGTTTGTGAGATCCGTCCGCATCCGTTCTGAACGGATCCCTTTGTATTATCTTTTACATAGCAACGACGGATCCGTCTTGAACTCCATTGAAAGTCAATGGAGGACGGATCCGTTTTCTATTGTGTCAGACAAAACGGATCGGACCCCATTGACTTACATTGTGAGTCATGACGGATCCGTTTGCATCAGTTTCTTCAGGCGGACACCAAAACGCAGCAAGCAGCATTTTAGTGTCCACCTCCAATACGGAATGGAGACTGAACTGAAGCAAAACTGATACATTCTGAACGGATCCTTTTCCATTCAGAATGCATTAGGACAAAACTGATCAGTTCAGGACCTGCAAACGCAAGTGTGAAAGTAGCCTTACCGCCATTTACATCAGTTACATTCTACCTGAACCGAAAAGTGGCAGCAGGTCACTGCGACAGTATCAACCCGCACAGTAAGTGCACGGAGTATTTTTCCACAACTGCACGGTGAAATCTAGGATGTAAGAATGCAAAGGAAATCCTGTGGATTATGACCCCATGCCTGTGGATGGTATGCATGTACACACTGAGCTTTCAGTGCAGAAATTCACCTGGGCACGTGATATTGAGCGAACTTGTGTTTTAAAGGGAGTCTTTCACCTTATCTGAGTGTTATAGACCGCTCAGATCAGGCGCTAGACCCCCTTACACACAGTACCTTTGTCTAAATTGTCCCATGCCGTATAATGCAGAAAAACACTTTTAATCCACATATCAATCAAGCACCGCAAGTGCCCGGAAGCGCGATAGAGCAGGAAGGAGCCCAAGCCTCGGCCTATTAGTAATGCAAACGCTGCCCACTTACATCAACCTGTCGGCCCATTATTCTAATACTCCTCTCCGCCTCCTTTAACTGCCGGGCTGAAGAGCGGGGACTGGCGCATGTGCAATAGGTTACACTGCGCCTCTGCCCACAGTGGGCAGCGAGGCACGCATGCGCGGAGACTGGGAAAACCGCACAAGCGTGGGATTTAGTTACAGGAGGCGGAGACAAGTATTAGAATAATGAGCCGACAGGATAATGTAAGAGGGCGGTGTACTAATAGGCCGAGCTTGGGCTCCTTCCTGCTCTATCGCGCTTCCGGGCACTTGCGGTGCTTGGTTGACATGTGGATTAAAAGTGCTTTTCTGCATTATACGGCATGGGACAATTTAGACAAAGGTACTGTGCTAACGTGTGTCTATAACGCTCAGATCAGGTGAAAGACTCCCTTTAAGTTCAGCGTCCAAAGTTAGGGTTATTGAAGAATCCAGTTATGGATTTCGAATTCCGTTATGATCCGTGGTAGCGGAACATTATCCACTGCACCTCAATTTCTATTGCTGACTTTCACCTCAGAGAATCTGCAGCAAAGTCTGCATGTTACAAATGCAGATTTTTATTTTTGAGGATCTGCAGAGGAATCCACAGGTGGATTTATGATCTGTTAAAGTGAAACTTCTATTGCCCTACCTGACAAGAAGATAGATAGATATATATATATATACATACAGTACAGACCAAAAGTTTGGACACACCTTCTAATTCAAAGAGACTATGAAAATTGTAGATTGGGGTTGGGACCATGAGTTGTGTTGGGCAGAAGTCAGGTGGATACACAGCTGATAGTCCTACTGAATAGACTGTTAGAATTTGTATTATGGCAAGAAAAAAGCAGCTAAGTAAAGAAAAACGAGTGGCCATCATTACTTTAAGAAATGAAGGTCAGTCAGTCGAAAAATTGGGAAAACTTTGAAAGTGTCCCCAAGTGCAGTCGCAAAAACCATCAAGCGCTACAAAGAAACTGGCTCACATGAGGAACGCCCCAGGAAAGGAAGACCAAGAGTCACCTCTGCTGCGGAGGATAAGTTCATCCGAGTCACCAGCCTCAGAAATCGCAGGTTAACAGCAGCTCAGATTAGAGACCAGGTCAATGCCACACAGAGTTCTAGCAGCAGACACATCTCTACAACAAGTGTTAAGAGGAGACTGTGTGCAGCATGCCTTCATGGTAAAATATCTGCTAGGAAACCACTGCTAAGGACAGGCAACAAGCAGAAGAGACTTGTTTGGGCTAAAGAACACAAGGAATGGACATTAGACCAGTGGAAATCTGTGCTTTGGTCTGATGAGTCCAAATTTGAGATCTTTGGTTCCAACCACCGTGTCTTTGTGCGACGCAGAAAAGGTGAACGGGTGGACTCTACATGCCTGGTTCCCATCGTGAAGCATGGAGGAGGAGGTGTGATGGTGTGGGGGTGCTTTGCTGGTGACACTGTTGGGGATTTATTCAAAATTGAAGGCATACTGAACCAGCATGGCTACCACAGCATCTTGCAGCAGCATGCTATTCCATCCGGTTTGCGTTTAGTTGGACCATCATTTATTTATCAACAGGACAATGACCCCAAACACACCTCCAGGCTGTGTAAGGGCTATTTAACCAAGAAGGAGAGGGATGGGGTGCTACGCCAGATGACCTGGCCTCCACAGTCACCAGACCTGAACCCAATCGAGATGGTTTGGGGTGAGCTGGACCGCAGAGTGAAGGCAAAAGGGCCAACGAGTGCTAAGCATCTCTGGGAACTCCTTCAAGACTGTTGGAATACCATTTCAGGTGACTACCTCTTGAAGCTCATCAAGAGAATGCCAAGAGTGTGCAAAGCAGTAATCAAAGCAAAAGGTGGCTACTTTGAAGAACCTAGAATATAAGACATATTTTCAGTTGTTTCACACTTTTTTGTTAAGTATATAATTCCACATGTGTTAATTCATCGTTTTGATGCCTTCAGTGTGAATCTACAATTTTCATAGTCATGAAAATACAGAAAACTCTTTGAATGAGAAGGTGTGTCCAAACTTTTGGTCTGTACTGTATATATATATATATATATATTTTTTTTTTTTAACCTGGACAGGACTGCTGACAGGACTCCTAGGAGAGACAGCAAGAGTCCTGATTACCCACACTGGATGATTGACAGCCTTCTGTGTACATAGTGATGCAGGAGGAGCTGTCAATCGGGACTCTCCCTTTCTCTTAGAAGTCATGTCTGCATTTACTCAACTTCTTACTCAGAAACCCTGATCCAAGTCATATAAACCTAAGTATCAGAGAACTCTGATGATTCTCAATCATATCCTGCTCAGGTAGGACAGCATACATTACCTGACAGCTTCACACTGACAATCCACACAGAAGCTTTTATATTCACACTTACAGCTATGGTCACATGCCATTTGTGATGTACACTTTTATGCTGGGAAAGCCCCTGGTGTACACATTAAAATGTCCATAGAGTGCCCCTTTTAGCCTCCATCTTGCCGACATATACACATACTCCTAATAAACTGGATGGAATGGTGCTCTGCCAGTATCGAGCAACTGTATGCATACAACTACTATGTTTTGTACAATGAGACCCCCTGTATGACATCAGTCATTACCATTCATTTAAAGTAGACACCCTGGCTAGAGATGAGCGAATTTCATATTTAGAAATTTGTCTCCTCTTCATTAAGTGGTAAAAGCATAGAGTGGTAGATTCCGTTATTCCGTCATAATAGAAGTCTAAGGCCTGCATAACGGATCCGTCCGGTCTCCCTTATGTTGGAGAGGACTCCCCTGCATAACGGAGACCGGACGGATCCATTATGACTTCTATTATGACGGAAGGAATAATGGAATGCCACTAAAGGTCTTCCGTTATGCATTCTGTCACAGAACTGCGTTATGGTTTGTGGTAACGGAATCCATAACGCAATTCTGCTTTTACCACTAAACGCAGCGTACCTCTAAATATGAAATTCACTCATCTCTAACCCTGGCTTATACCAGGGGACATTTTGATTCAATTTTAACAATCTGATACGCTGTAGCATAAATCAAACAATGTTAAAACAAGACAGCACAACAGAGAGAAAAAAAACTCCTAGACAAATATATTTTAAAAAAATTAAAAAAAATTAAACAGAAAAGGAAGTCCAGCATATGCTTCACATTATAATCCATAGACTCACTGATCTCAGGTCACATTCCCATCTCTCTCTCTACAACATGAGCTTTATTGTACCTTTTCTGCTTTCTTGTCCGAGATGTCTTGCTTCTCCAGTACTGCTATGCTTTCCTTCAGGTTCTTCACTATGTCTGCAGGAGACTTGTGGGACTTCCCAAAGGGAAATGGCATGTTTGCTAGGATAACACTGCTTTACAGCCCCGTACCTCCTGCAAGTAAAAATGCAAAGATACACAAATCAGCAGCAGCTCTGTATAAGATCATGCAGAAATCTTGTATTCCTGATCTGTAGTTATGGTATCTGGGGTAAGTTCTCAAATTCTTCATATCAACTAAGATTCCCCTCTCTGGTGAGCTTCTAAAGCCCCCTTAGTGGATATGAGCTCAGTAAAGGGACCTTTAGATATCCAAGCAACCTTTTTACTATTATATCAGATCGGCAAGGGTCCGACTTCCAGCCAATCAGCTGTTTGAAGAGAAAGCAGCGCTGCCTTCTCCGCTTTCTTTACCTGCTCGCAGTGGTGATCAGTGTAATTACAAGTACGGCGTCCCCATTCACTTCTATGGGACGGTTCAGTCAGTTCAAGTGCATAGGAAAGAGCTGTCCCATAGAAGTGAATGGGGAAGTCATACTTGTGATAACACCTGATCACCACTGCAATCGCTGCGGCGAGCAGGTAAACAGAGCAGAGAAGCCAGCGCTTGTACAAGCGCTGCTTTCTCTTCAAATAGCTGATCGTGGGGGTGCCGGGTGTCCGAACCTTGACGATCTGATATTGATGACCTATCCTGAGGTAAAAAGTGGACAACCCCTTTAACCTGTGACAAATATGCAAAGTTTAGTAAGCCGCAGAATACTTTGATGGGGCATAACACTGTAGCAAACAGACCCCACACATGAGACACTATGTACAAATGGTGCAAAACTTCCCCTTTCAGAAATGTAGCAATTGTTAAATGCACAAAACAAAAACAAAAAAAAAAAACGTATCCATGCTATTGTGAGTAATTAGTTCCAAAGATTAAGTGATTCCTATGTTCAACTAAGGTGGGAGTTAGGATGGAGGACGGCCATTCTCTTAAAGGAAACGTGTCACCAATCTTTTTTTTTTTTTAATAGAAAAACCAGATAGTGACACGTATCTTTTTTTCGAATCTATTTTTATTTTCTGATTACAGTTTTTCATATTCTATTTCCTGAACATGATAAAGGGGCGGCTATCATTTAGGGGATTTCTTTAAAGCAGCCCCATGGTGCATAGACACAAGGGGACCTTGTTGACTTCTATTGTGGGGGGGGGGGGGGGGGGGGGGGTTCTAGGCATGCTCTGTGACCTGCGCAGAGGTCATTGTACAAGGGAAGAATAGGTAAGATCTAACAATCACAAACAACAAGTCTTATCTGTACACAGAGGTGATATCATTACAGGCAGGATTAGAATGACAGATAAGCAGATAACTGTAGTAAAGTGAGCTGTACAGAACAAGGAGTGATGCCTATTATTAGGTTTAGTGGCCATGATTTTATAGTTTTGTTTAAATATTGATATGGAAAATTATAAATATCAAAAAATCGTTAAAAATATGCTAACGATAAAAATGTGATTTAAACAATAGGTCATTTACTGATAACAGACGCCCTTTAAGATAGTTGCCGGCCATCACTCTCAGTTGGCTGAGCAAGGATGTGTTTTCAATAGGAAAAAGAAGTGGCGGCCAGACTCCTGACAGCAGATTATCTCCCTAAGAACAAAAAGATGAGGCAGTTGAAATCCAGCATGCCCAATCCTTATCTTCCCTGATATCTTGCCCCGGGGGGGAGGGGAGAGAGTTGGGAGGCCCCCTTACACATTAGAAAGTTGGCTGGTCCCCATGAAATCGATGTGTTCGGCCAGTGTGCATCTAATTAGTAAGGCCAGCTTAAATGGGTATTCCAGCATTTTGATTTTGATGATCTATTCTCTGGAAAGGTCACATCAATATCAGATTGGTGGGGATCCAACAGCCAAAACCCATACCAATCAGCTGTTTCAGAAGAGCACTGGAGCCAGAAATTAAAAATAGTGGACGGAGCAGGAGACAGAAGGCTCCATTCACTGTTAGTTTCTTGTGCTGGTAACTCCCAGGAACAGCTGATTGGTCGAGGTGTCCGGTATAGGACCCCCACCGATCTGGTGGATAGGACATCAATATAAAAAAAGAATGAGTACACCTTTAAGAGAGAGATAATCAGACATAGATAGACTGCTTAATAAACCCAGCGCCCATGCTGCCGTAATCACAGGAATTTATTAACCTGTAAGGTCAGCCAGCACAGCACAAGTCTCTATACAGGGTGGTCCCAAAGTGTCATATGCACACATTCCCATTTGAAAATATCGACTTGGTTCCAAGATGGCGGCTTTCAAAATGGCTGCTGGACACTGCCCCTCTCCCCTTAGCAACATGCCACAAATAGGATGACATTCCCAACCACCATTTTCAACTTATTCAGGTGTCTCCATTAGAGATGAGCGAACGTGCTCGAAACGAGCACTGTACCGCTCGGCTCCCCTGCGCTAGCATAGGCGCTGGCAGCCACTTCCGTCCTCCGGAGGAGGAGGACGGAAGCGGCTGCCGGCGCCCATGCGAGCGCAGGGGAGCCGAGCGGTACAGTGCTCGTTTTGAGCACGTTCGCTCATCTCTAGTCTCCATCCTTTTGGACCACCCTGTACTATCAAACATGCTAATCTGTAGACAACTCATTCAGTAACATCTGGTATGTACAACAACCACTTGTGTATCGCAGCATTCAGACTATAAATCAGTTTACAGGCTGATACCAGGTCTTCCGGGAAACTGTGCAGAAATGGGGGAGGAGGGGTTGGGTCAGGAGAAGGCCGGGAAGCAGGTAAGTCATCTTCCCTTTGCCAACTCCCCCGGCACATTCCCTTTAAAAGGCATCTAAGCAAGTTCTTAAAAAAAGTGATTTGTTCCTGTAGTATCTCAATTGTAAATGATTTCTCTATTACACGTGCAGTACTCTGACCCGAATCCTGTTCTACCTGTCTGCAGGTAAACACTGCTCGTCCATTGAGCACTTACCTCTTTCCATGATGGTAACAGGGTGACTGTAAACTATATCATTCACAAATGTTTGAACAAAGTCACCCAATCCTCACAACTCTCAATAAAAGGTTCTTTTCTAGAAGTACAAATACAACCTTTCAACTCGTAAGGAAACAACAGACTTGATCTGGGTTAGAAAACCTTTAGGTTCCCCGCACTCATACACCATTTTTTAACCTTTGGGAACAGGCTTCTTTGGTGGTTCTTTTTTTCTCACAGAGATTTTAGACCTTATTCACACAAATCCGTGATAAGACGGTCAATGATTCACTTATTTATTCTTGGTTTGTCATCCATCTTTCACTAAAATTAAAGGGGTTGTCTCACTTCAGCAAATGGCACTTATCAAGTAGAGGAAGTTAATATAAGGCACTTACTAATGTATTGTGATTGTCCATATTGCCTTCTTTGCTGGCTGGATTCATTTTTCCATCACATTATACACTGCTTGTTTCCAGGGGATATGGCCACCCTACAATAAATCAGCGGTGGTCGTGCTTGCACACTATAGGAAAAAGCGCTGGCTTCTCTGGTGGCCGTGACCATGGGAGCTCGAGTAGGCTGGCTCTTTTTCCTATAGTGTGCAAACACGACCACCGATGCTGGACTGCAGGGTGGTCATAACCATGGAAAGTGTATAATGCGATGAAAAAATGAAGCCAGGCAATATGGACAATCACAATACATTAGTAAGTGCCGTGTGTTAACTTTCTCTACATGATAAATGTCATTTTTCTGAAGTGAGACAACCCCTTTAATTTTCAGAGCAACTAAAGTAATAACTGATATGGGTGGACTACAGTACCCAGAAAGATTATCAAAATTAGGGTTATTCACTTTAGAAAAAAGACGACTGAGGGGAGATCTAATAACTATGTATAAATATATCAGGGGTCAGTACAGAGATCTCTCCCATGATCTATTTATCCCCAGGACTGTGACTGTGACGAGGGGACATCCTCTGCGTCTGGAGGAAAGAAGGTTTGTACACAAACATAGAAGAGGATTCTTTACGGTAAGAGCAGTGAGACTATGGAACTCTCTGCCTGAGGAGGTGGTGATGGTAAGTTCACTAAAAGAGTTCAAGAAGGGCCTGGATGTATTTCTGGAGGGTAATAATATTACATGTTATAGTTACTAGAGATGGGTTGTTGATCCAGGGAGTTATTCTGACTGCCTGATTGGAGTCGGGAAGGAATTTTATTTCCCTAAAGTGGGGAAAATTGGCTTCTACCTCACAGGGGTTTTTTGCCTTCCTCTGGATCAACTTGTAGGAAAACAGGCCGAACTGGATGGACAGATGTCTTTTTTTGGCCTTATAAACGTTACTATGTTAGTATCTCCTATAAAAGGTCTGTGAAACGCAGGGGAGGCACGGATGGTGTCAGTGTTGGGTCCGTGTTTTTCATGGACCCATAGACTATAATAGGCGTGATGGATCTGTAAAAATGGACAAAATACAGCACGATTCTGTGCTAAAACACAGTTGTGTGAATATAGACACTAAAATGAATGCGTACGTGTGCTGTCCGTGAATCAGTGACGTGTGAATAAGGTCTTATGGGGAGTAATATTATTCATAACTGACAGAATTTATTACAAAAACCATGCAAGGCACGGGTGTCTGGAGAAATGCAGATTGCTCATGGTTATGCAACATAAACTTCTGATCTCATCTGGAATAGTTTGGGTTCTGCACGCAGGATTAAATCAGAGGATGACTCTTGTCATAAAGCCCATCCATGTGCTGAGAGGCTGCCAGACTCTAAAAATATGCCATCACTGGTGCGAATGCCAGGAGACAACGGCATAGTTTTCCTACTATGTCTGTAGATGGAACTCAATGCTTGGCATTGGGCAGCCCTGTGATCCTCCTTTACACCTAAGAAGAATTTTAAAGGGGTCCAAACCTCATTTATAGTTTCCTTTCACTTCTTTCTGCGTCGTGTGCCTGAAAACATTACACAAGCGCAATATGCACAATGAATGGAGAGGGGTCTCCTCATATCTCATGCAGCCACTAGTAGCAGGCCACGTGATAATCAGTGATGCTGGTCATCA
Source organism: Rhinella marina (assembly GCA_900303285.1). Classification (NCBI taxonomy): domain Eukaryota; kingdom Metazoa; phylum Chordata; class Amphibia; order Anura; family Bufonidae; genus Rhinella; species Rhinella marina. Next base: position 139,896 of record ONZH01025596.1, read on the forward strand.
GGTACAGCCAAGAGTTAATTCTGGCCCTAAAGGGGTTGGTCCATAAACAACAATCGTCACCCACCTATCCCCACACTGATGTGGGAATAAGGTTCCCAGTGTCCCCTGTGTGAATGAAGCAGTACTGCGGAGGCGTGACTACTACTCCAATCACTGTCTACGCTGCTGCCAAGTACAGTGTCTCCAGCAGTCCAATAGACAGTGAATGGATCGGTGGTCACACAGGGGACTCATTATTTCTGGGGTGCTAGAAGTCAGATTCTCACCAATAATACAATTATCACCCATCCTGTGATGCAAGTGATAAATGTTGTTCCCGGCCCAGCCCCTTTAAAGGGGTATTCCAGTTATTTTATGTTGATGACCTATTCTCTGGACAGGGCATCACAATGAGATGGGTGAGCGTCCAGCACCACCACCAGCAGTTGTTTTAAGCTGGCACTGGACAATAAACAGTGGATGGAGCCTTCTGTTTCGGGCATGGTCCATGTTTTAGTATCCGGGACCAAAGACTTCCAAAAACAGCCAATCGGTGGGGTGCCTGATGTCGGACTTCCACCAATCAGATGACAATAACCTACCTGGAGCATAGGTCACGTAGGCCCGACCGTTGAGACTCCACCAATCCCGAGAACGCGGCCCTCTGAAATGAATGAAGCGGCAGGTCCGGCATGCACACTGCCACTCCATTCATCTCTATGGGACTGATGGAAATATCCAAGCACTGTACTCGGCTACCTCCGGCGGTCCCATAGATGAACAGAGTGGCAGTGTGCATGCCTGATCGGCGGCTCCATTCATTTTGGGGAGCCCCACGAGGAACGGCGTCCCTGTTCTAGTGATCTGTTGGGGTCCCAGTGGATGGAACCCCGCAATCTAATAAGTACCCCCTATCTTGTGGACGGAGGATAACTAGTAACAGCCGGAATATCTATTCTCCTGGAATAATGATTCCCAGCCTGCCTCAGTAAACAGAAGATTCATACTTTTTTACCCGCTGCTCCAATCCCCAGACGGCTTCCCTCATATCTATGTTCTGGTCCCTGCATTGTGCCTACACTCACCGCAACATGGACTCGGTCACATGCTCCTCTGTAGCCAATGACTGGCTTCAATGGTGACCTGCTGCTTGTAGCCACATCACCGCTGAAGCCAATCATTATCGGATTTATTGCATTTACTGTTCACTTTGATAAATTAGATTTAATACAACAACAATGTAACCTTATATTTCTTTTGAAGTTTGAGCTCTTAGGATGTCTGGGAAAATGGACTTGCAGTGTAATACCAGAAGGCAATGAAGGGTCACCAATGAGCCTTTTTCTGGTTTAGAAGGGATAACATCCAGGGTCATCACACAATGTATTGATGCATTTTAGTCATTCTCTGGAGGACCCTACCAGTAAATAAAGGATAATAGAGCAGTAAAGCCACAACTTGTCGCTACTTTCACACTAGCGGCAGGCCTGATCCGGCAGGTGAAGGGTGCTGCCGGATCAGGCCTGCCGCAGTGACATGTGTGGAGCCGGAACCGCGCTCCGGCCCCACACATGTCACACAGTACATACATACACACAGACACACACATATACACAGACAAACACACATACATACTTACATGCTCCCGGCAGGTCTTCAGAGCGCCGGAGGAGCAGGACGGCTAGCACAGGTGACAATTCCCCACAGCGCCCTCTGCTGGGCGCCTGGTGGAATCGTCACCTGTGCGCAGCGTCCTGTCCCTCCGACGCTCCGAAGACCTGCCGGGGTGCATGTAAGTATGTATGTGTGTTTGTATGTGTATATGTCTGTTTATGTTTATCTGTATGTCTATGTCTGTATGTGTCTATGTGTAGCCGGATCCGTCATGAACTCCATTGAAAGTCAATGGAGGGCGGATCCGGTTACCATTGTGGTCACACCAGACGGATCCACCCCCATTGACTTGCATTGGGGGTCATTCTGGATCCGTCTTGGTGCAGATGCCTGGACCGGAGAGAGAAAACCGCAGCATGCTGCGGTTTGTTCTCCGGTCTGAAGACGGAACGGAATGCTTTCAGGAGCATTCCGTTGTCTTCAGTTCAGTTTTGTCCCCATTGACAATGAATGGGGACAAAACTGAAGCGTTTTATTCCGGTATTGAGCCCCTATGACGAAACTCAATACCGGAATTTTAAAAAGCTAGTGTGAAAGTAGCCTTAGGCTAAACAAATCTCAAACACCATGAAAGTAGATCACAAGTTACTTACTGGCTACATTTTAAACTTCATTAATAAGTGAGTGAAGCTGGCCGTACATCTGGGATTTCAGGAAGACGAGTTCATGGTTGGTCTGGGAAGGTTCTCGTCTTCAATGGCAATGCCTTCAGAAATTGTGCATTTAGATGCTGCAGGGAACAGCCAATTGTCGGGAAGAAAGTGTTCCTTCCTGACAATCGGCTGCTCGTTAAGTGGGGGTGAAGCGATGTATTTACATGCAGCAATCACCTCCACAGTATGAGGAAAGCTATGGCTGCTCCTATCGTCTTCCCCCATACAAAAACCATTGTTCCTGGGCAGCAGTATAGTGGCTGTAACTGGAATTGCTGTAGTATCTGCCCCACTGACTCGGCCAGGTGACCAATATACGGTGATGTCATGGCCTCTTCTAACAGCTGATCAGCGGGTGTCCGCCCCCCCGCCAATCTTATACTGATCTAACCAGGGGATAGGTCTCCAAATACAGTACCTGGATAACCGCTTTAGGCCCCTTTCCAGTGGGTGAACAGCCCGCCGGTTCCGTGCTGCCGCAGGTGCACCTGTGGGGCCGGAACTACTCTCGGCAGGGGTTGCCGTGCTGCGGTCGGATCTGCGGACCACCCCCATTACAGTGAATGGGGCCGCAGCATAGTTCCTGTCCCACATGTGCACCTGCATGGATCAGGCGGGCTGTTCACCCACCGGAGCCCTGTGCCACAGGTGTGAAAATAGCCTTAAAGGGGTTTCCAGGATTTTACTATAGATGGCCTATCATTATTAGATCAGCAGGGCTAAACTGTTTGGGAGTATCTCCAGCATCAAAACTACACAGCTCCAACTATTGTGTAGTGTACAGAGGTGGTTACTGCAGCGCTGCCATCACCAGCTCTGTACACTACACACTGGACGGAGATATGTAGCTTCAGTGCTGAAACGACCCAAAATCAGCTGAATAATAGATAATGATGGGGAATCCTGACAAAAGGCCATCAATAGTAAATTCTTGGACAACCCCTACAAGAGCCTTTAACTAATTTTACGCCATTTTCTGGGTGTAGGAATGTTCGTTCCCAATCACTCCCCCATACGAATGTCCCACTAGCAAGTGCTCATTTGTTGGCTGATTGGATCTTATATGAGGGCAGAAAAATGATCTTTTGTCAGCAGCACGAAGACCCATGTAAATAGGGGATGTGCTGATAATAATGCAAATGAAGGCTGCCCAAATGATCAAAAATACAGAACAATCATTTGTGCAGAGGCGGATTGGCCATAGACCTTACAGGGAAATTTCCCGGTGGGCCGATGCCCAGGGGGGCCGCCCGAGCCCTCCTCACAGCCGGCCAGTGGAAGTTTTTGGGCATATATTTTGTGCTGCGGCAGTATTTTGTGATGGACTGTAGTATTTGGCTCTGTTGGGTGGTATAATGTGACACAATATGGTATTGCTGGCCCTGCCTTCCATCAATTTGGACCCGACTACAACATGGGGCCACTTTTAATTTTTTTTTCCAGGGCCACTTTAAGTTCCCAGTACGCCCCTGTCATTGGGGCAATTATCTGTCCCTGAAAAAGGACCCTTATGCCTTAGGACTGTATTACATTTAACATGCTGCATTCCTTCCCGGCAATCTGCTGCTCGCCATCAGAGGAGACCGCTGCTGTTATATGCAGCGTTCTAATTCCATCGCTTGTCCCCACATTGAATCATTATTTGCCGGTAGCAGATTGTGATTAGACTGCACGCTTAAAAATCTGGAATGTCCGATGAGCGAGGGCTTGCTCATTCATTGGGTAATCAGCGGCGGCATTACATGGCCAAATCACTGCTGAGAAACATTACTACGAACACTCATTTCCGATGATCTGGCTGACTATCTCCCAGTGTAATACAGCCTTTATTCACACAGTCAGTGTTCGGTCAGTGATTTCCATCAGTGATTTTGAGCTCAAACCAGGTGTGGCTCTAAACACAAAACAGGTGCAAAACTTTCCCTTATGTTTGTGGAGGCTCCAATCCTGATTTTGGCTAACAATCACTGATGGAAAACACTGACTGTGTGAATAAGGCATTATAGCATCCTGTTCTGTACGGGTAACTTATCAGTCATCTCATAATCATCACAGCCAGGATTACAATGACAGATAAGACCTAAATATAGCTAACATAGTATCTTCCACTCATAATAGACTATGGTCGCTGCTTATCTGCTCTCACTTCCCTGCACAGGTCACAGAGCATGCCTAGAAAACTCTCCCATAGAAGTTAAAGGGAACCTGTCATCTCCGAAACACCCCCTGAACTAGAGTAATTGGTGTATGGTGTAAGTGACATCAAGTCCTGTTATGTAAGTTTTATCTTCGTACTCACTTCCATTCTGACGCTGTGCTCCCACAAACCTGCAGTAAAATGCACTCAGTGGACTCCAGTGCTCACTCACATAATGGAGAGGACTCAAAGAAGAGTCCTCTCAATGTATTTTACTGCTGGTTTGTGGGAGCACAGCGTCAGAATGGAAGTGAGTATGAAGATAAAACGTACATATTCGGATTCAGCACCACTTACACTATACATCTCTTACTGTAGTTCAGGGGGGGGTTTCGGAGATCACAGGTTCCCTTTAAAGAGGACTTGTCACCATAAAATACAGATCTGAGAGTATCATGTTCTAGAGCAGGAGGAGCAGAGATGATTGATATATAGTTTGTAGGAAAATATTCAGTAAAACTTGTAATTCATATATTTATATCTCTGCTTTTTTTTGCAGTACAAGGTCGAGGTGTTATCAGTGATTGATAGCATTGTGAAAGATCGCTGTAACGATAGGTATTCACAGGCTGCAAAAAAGCAGATATATATACTGTATATATATATATATATAAATTACAAGTTTTACTTAATATTTTCCCACAAAAATATATATCAATCTGCTCAGCTCCTCCTGCTCTATAACATGGTGCTTTCAGATTAAGTTGCATTTTGTGGTGACAAGTCCTCTTTAACTTCTATGGGAGAGTTTTCGATTCATGCTCTGTGACCTGTGCGGGGAGGTGAGAGCAGATAAGCAGCGGCCATCGTCTATTATGAGTGGAGGATACTATGTTAGGTATATTTAATCAAAAATTCTAATTAAATCAATCTGCTCAGCTTCTTCTGCTCTGTAACCCGGTGCTTTCAGATTGTATTGAATTTTGTCACTTCTCTAAATGCTTTCAACAGCAGCAAGATGGCCGCCCTATACTCTTACATCACATCTACAATCAGCAAATAAAAACTGATTAAAGGGGTTGTCCGAGTTCAGAGCTGAACCTGGACATACGCAGGATTTCACCCAGGCAGCCTGCCTGACAACAGCATAGGGGCATGTCATGCTCCGATGCTCTCCTTTGCCCTGTGCTGAATCGCGCAGGGCAAAGGCATTTTGTGCAGTTTTGGTGACGAGGTGGGCTTTGCCAGGTGGAGGCTTCCGCCCAGCAGTGAGCCCGGTGACGTCACCGGCACTGATGGGCGGTCTTTAGCGCTGCCTTAGCCTGTAAAATGGCTAGGGAAGTGCTAAAGCCGGCCCATCAGAGCTGGTGATGTCACCGAACACACTGCTGGGAGGAAGCCTCCACCCGGCAGTGTGTTATTAGTAGACAAGAAAGCCTTTGCCCTGTGTGATCTAGTGCAGGGCAAGGGAGCGCTTCGTAGCATGACATGTGGGTATGTCACAACCCCTTTAAAAAAAATGATATGTCACTGTATAGTTTTTAAGGGTACCTAAACATTTGTTGAAAAGATAGCACTCTGCCCCTTCTGCTTTCATCGACTCTGCTCCTCAATCATATGGCATTTACTTCCTATGGATCTGACCTCAATACTCTCAAAAAGCTGAGGAGCACCGATGAAAGCTGAAGAGAGACAGAGCACTCAGAGCTGAACTTCTGCCCCTTCTCCTGTGGTTTGTTTTTTAACAAAGGTTTTCAGTACTTTTTAATTGGGGGGAATAGGTGACACTTTACCTCTAAGGCCGCGTCCACATCTGCAGCAAGAGGATCCAGCTGTATGATCCTGCACATATGCCGGCCAGACCAAAGACTATTGTACGTCATGGTTCTTGTCCGGCTGAAACCCGGGATTTATGCTGGAAGGCAGGAGGATCACCGCCAGATCCCACTATAGATAATAGGGATCTGGCAGTGATCTGTACTTCAGCCTGCTGATGTAAATGTGGCCTAAGCTGCATCCTTTTATTATTTAAACCAGAGAGCTCAAACTCGTGGCCCTACAGCTGTTGTAGAACTACAACTTCCATCATGCCAGGCGAGCCTACAGCTATTCGGGCATGCTGGGAGTTGTAGTTTTGCAACAGCTGGAGGGCCACGAGTTAGAGATCCCTGATTTAAACTAAATTACATGTAAAAGGAGGGTAGATGGAAAGTAACGCATGTTCTGGGGGTTACCTGTAGTTATACTTAATGTCCCAGTAATTGGGTGGGCAGCCGGCCTCTGCAGAACTCAAAGTGAAATGAGTAGCCAACCTGCAGAACAAAAAAAAAAAAAAACAAGAAAAATAAGTTTTTAATCCCATGTTCCTATACAGGCACGTTTCTGTATCTACAAGGACAAAACAGCTAATGGTCAGAAAACAGGACTAACGTGTCCATCTGGATCCACTCCCTGCTTTGGCTCAGAAACTGCCCCAAAAACTGGTGTGTTTTTCTGAAAAATGCTGTGTGTGAAATCACCCATAAGGTAGATTCCCACACAAAGCATGTTTCAGTTAAGGATAGCTGTAAGGCTACTTTCACACTAGCGTTAATATTTTCTGGTATTGAGATCCGTCATAGGGTCCCAATACTGGAGAAAAAAAGCTTCTGTTTTGTCCCCATTCATTGTCAGTGGGGACAGAACGTAACTGAACAGAAAGCTCCAAAATGTATTCCGTTCTCATACCGGAGAGCAGCAGCATGCTGGGGTTTGCTTTCCCTCCTGGGAAACGGAGCAAGACGGATCCGTCATGACCCACAATGCAAGTCAACAGGGACGGATCTGACACAATAGAAAACAGATCCGTCCCCCCGTTGACTTTCATTGGAGTTCATGACGGATCCGTCTTGGATATGTTAAAGATAATACAACCGGATCCGTTCATAATGGATGCAGACGGTTGTATTTAGGGATGAGCAAATCAACTTCGGATGAAACATCCAAAGTCAATTCGCATAGTACTTCATTCTAATAATGTACGGAGCAGGAACGCTGTACAGTATTAGAATGTATTGGCTCAGAAGAGCCAAAGTTATTACTTCACAAAGTCTCGCGAGACTTCGCATAATAACTTCATAGATTCATTTTTACTGCAAAAAAACATTTCCCAAACGAGGGTTCGGTTCCAAAGTACCACTTGGAACCAAACCCTAGTGACTTACAATGATGCAAGTCACGGTGTCTGTCATTTCACTGGAATCAACAGAGTTGCATGCTGCTTGACTTTTTTCCTTCACAGATGTGTAGATCTGTAGACACTCTAGAGCAGGGTTGCCCAACCTGTGGCCCTCCAGCTGCTGCAAAACCACAACTCCCAGCATGCTCAGCCTGCCTACAGCTATCAACCTACAGCAGGGCATGGTGGGAATTGTAGTTTGACGACAGCTGTCCATCTCTGCTCTAGAGACCATTTATACCACTGGCTTATCACACTATAGTCTTAATCTATCCTTCACTCGTGTCAGATGTTCCGCAATTATTAAGAGGCGCCAAAACGGCAATGTACCGTAAGTGATGCAGACTTCCGGAATAAGGTAAGCCAGTTTCCATTTCCTGCCCCACAACACCCACTCCGCACCCTGTTCGGATCACTTTTTGGAAAAGTGCCGAGTGGGGCTCCAAACCCTGAAAAAGTCCCAACATTTTGCGCAAGCATGGCACGTGCCAAACATCGCAATTTTTGATGCCAGATTTCTGGTGGCACAGGGTTTGATAAATGTCCCCTTCTGTTCTTCTAGATACAGTAACACTGTGATGCATCATGATGGACCGCTGGGCTCCACTGGTACCGGTCATCATGTGCGGGATCCTTCACAGCTCGAATTCTGTTTTTCCGCGACTATGACAGAACATAAAAATGGAATTGCCAATGCAGACGTGGACTCAGTCTAAATGGTCAAGCTACGTTCAAAGTAGCGGTATCAAATCCAGCAGACTTTTCAGGGGCAATTTGCAGGGAACCGCCTGATCCGCATTGACTACGGTGTGCTCCAGACAGATTTTGGCTGAAAAAAAAAAAAAAAAGAAAGCTGGCATTTCTGCTGGACAGAGTCAATTTGGATCCAGCGCTTCCTGACATTATCTGGTTATGCCGGATACGGTGAACACTGGCAGGCTATTCCTCTGCTGAAACAGCTTGCCGGATTTCATAACATTAGTGTGAACGTAGCTCAAGTGGTTGTTCACATGACGCTTTCTTCGGCGTACTATGTGGCGCACTGACCTATACAAGTCAATGGGGCGATTCACACATCTGTTATATGTAACAGGTCTGTGTGCCTGATCCGAGAAGATCACTGCAAGTCCGAGTCATTGGGAAAAAAGGATAGCATGTGGTCGTGTGAATGAGCTGTAAGGAGCCAAGTCTGGTTATCTGCACCGTATATACTGAAGTCCCAATGCCAAAAGGAGGAAAACAGAGTAAGCAAAGGAAAATTAAAAGTAAAAATGAGAAAGAACGGACCAGTACCTGATACCAAGACAGAGGATGAATACAACTCAGCAGGAGCTGCAATCATGTTAATTCAGTGGACACTGATGACTATGGCCCATTACATAAGAGTAATCTATGCCTTTCACATGACTCCACAGGTTCATCAGCATGAGCTCAACTACTACTCACCCCATAATATACAGCTAATAGGGCGTATGAGCCAGTGTGACCAGTAACCACGGGCTGAAGGATGCAAAGTGCTGTTTTATCACATAAAAAGATTAAGAACAAATTCCAGGAACTAGATCACGTTGCTAAGAAACATGATGTTTTAATATATGCAAATGAGCTTCTAGGAGCAAAGGGGGCGTTGTCATTACACCTAGAAGCTCAGCTCTCTCTGAAACTGCCCCGCCCTCTGCACTTTTAGACAGAGCCAGGAGCGATGAAGCTTATACTGCCCGGTTCTGTCAAAGTGCAGGGGGAGCAGAGACTCTAGGTGTAATGACAACGCCCTCATTGCTCCTACAGGCTCATTTGCATATTTAAAACATCATTTTTCTCAGCAAAGTGGGCATAAATGAACATGGGACCAACACAGATGTCTTCAGCTGCCAAGAGCACATGTAACAGGTCAGCCAGTGTCATAGCTACAAATCTGCTGACAGATGGTGTTTAAAGGACATTTTTTAGGATCCTCCACATCCCCTTTAAAGGGTTTCTGTCACCATGTTTGACCATATTAAACCAGATGACATTTGCAATGCGCAAATGTCACCTGATGTCTAATATGGTCGTCTTTTTAAGCTTTGTGTTCCCGTTTTCTTAAAAAAAAAAATCTACTTTTGTAATATGCAAATTACCTTTACTAGGTGCAAGGGGCGCTAACCCTGCACCTAGTAGCGCCGTTTTCCCCACCTTCTATATGTCGTCATCAGCGTAGATTGACAGGGCCAGGCAGCTCGCTCTATCTGCTGCTGCAAATCCCGCGCCTGCGCTGTGTGCCCTTCATTCGGCGCAGGCGCAGTGAGTGCCGCTGGCTGCCGGGCACCCGGCTTCCTCACTGCACCTGCGCCAATGACGTCACACTACACCCGGAAAAGAAGGCAGCGCAGGCGCAGTGAGGAAGCCAGGAGCCTGGCAGCCAGCGGCACTCACTGCGCTTGCGCCGAATGACAGACCCACGGCCCAGGCGCGGGATTTGCAGCGCTGACAGGGCCAGCAGCAGACAGAGTGAGCTGCCTGGCCCTGTCAATCTACGCTGATGACGTAATATAGAACGGCGCTACTAGGTGCAGGGTTACCGCCCCTTGCACCTAGTGAAGGTAATTTGCATATTACAAAAGTAGATTTTTTAAGAAAACGGGAACACAAAGCTTAAAAAGACGACCATATTAGACATCAGGTGACATTTGCGCATTGCAAATGTCATCTGGTTTAATAATGGTCAAACATGGTGACAGAAACCCTTTAAATGAGCTATACTGTTAATTAGTTGCACAAAAGTGTGGATCAACATTCAGCAGGTCCGCACGGAAATTTGTTTCCGCATTAAAAACTGCATGTATTACTTGTAGTTTGCGGGGGGTGAGTGTCCGGGGGTTTGCGGGTTTTTCCCGCAGATCTTACCATTCTATTGAAAAGAGTAAAATCCACACCAAAAATCACAAATATAATTGACATACTACGTATTTCTAAATTTGCACAGCAGTTCAATCCAATCCGTAATCCACGACGTCTGCAGATAAATTCCTAATAATATACCAGCCGGGAGCTGTGGAAAGCTGTGGACTACCATGCGAGGCGTCGCTCAGAGTCTCTTACCTCTGCTTCACAGACGTCATACACGAGGACAATTTGTGGTCTTTAATTTCTAGCAATGTTTTAATTTAGAAATAAATGCTTTTTGATTCTTACGCCACAATCCGCCGCGCTCAAACACAACTGACATGTCCAACAGCGCTCTACTACAACGAGCCATGCGGCTGCGTCACCAGGATGTGATCAGGACACGTTTTCTGCCTCTGGATATAACCATGAATGTTTGTATTTGCTAACAAGGCATCGCACATACAGGGCATGGTGTAGGGGCTCCTCTTGACTAATATTTTTAGGGTTATCTAACGTGCCATGTGCGGAACTGAAGACGAACCCTCCTGCTGCACTCACTGTACAAAGACTATAAATCATCCACTTATACCGGATACCAGGAGGCGCAGTAATGGCCTAATAAGGTGTAATCACAGCAAACATATAAAATAGGAAGTGCCCTGCGTTACATAACAAGGAGGCGCTGATATATGAAGGGTTGCATCACACAGTGCATTAAAGAAATACATCGTAGAAGATCGCTGTCCCAAGACACACACTGCAGATATTGTGGCAGAAAACTCCACGACTGAGAATCAGATCCATTCATTTGAATAGGGCAACAAGCACGTGGATTTCTGCATTATGGTGAATGGAACCGATTTTCAGTCGCTGAATTTTCTGCCGCGTGTGAAGGCGCCATAATAGGAGTGCTACATCCAGATTGCTGATCATAAGTGTGATAAAGAGGTCTGTCATATGCTCCAATGTACAATCACAAATATAAGAGACGTTACATCAGAACACGGCGGGTGCCGCACACAGGCCGTACACACGGCGGGTGCCGCACACAGGCCGTACACACGGCGGGTGCCGCACACAGGCCGTACACACGGCGGGTGCCGCACACAGGCCGTACACACGGCGGGTGCCGCACACGGCGGGTGCCGCACACAGGCCGTACACACGGCGGGTGCCGCACACAGGCCGTACACACGGCGGGTGCCGCACACAGGCCGTACACACGGCGGGTGCCGCACACAGGCCGTACACACGGCGGGTGCCGCACACAGGCCGTACACACGGCGGGTGCCGCACACAGGCCGTACACACGGCGGGTGCCGCACACAGGCCGTACACACGGCGGGTGCCGCACACAGGCCGTACACACGGCGGGTGCCGCACACAGGCCGTACACACGGCGGGTGCCGCATACAGGCCGTACACACCACGGGTGCAGTATATAGACTATATACACTAAAGATGCACTATATAAACTATATAGTACATTACTCACTAGACCTAAAGTTTATATATCTCAGGTTGACTGCAGTGATCTTACTGGGAGCAGTTGGTAACCCGTCACTGTTCTGAAACTACAATCGCCAGCCTTACCTGGCGGCATACAACTTTCATGTAGTTCCCAACCAGCTGACAGGACACTAGACTACGGCGTGAGGAAACTAAAATTGGAAAACTCTTCCCCTTTGATCAATACATTATCTCTAAGATATAGAAAACTACTACATGTATGTCACAGAGACCCTGCTGACTCTATACTGGAAACCCAACCATAGAAAACTGATTAATAAACCAGTTTTATTCCTTCACATAAACATAGGCAATGTGCTACAATCTCACACCATGAGGCAAGTAAACTGTGGACAAAGTAGAGCCGGCGGCGCCCATTACCTAGGAGGACAAAGGATCCCTGCGAGATGTTTACTTTTGTCCAGGGTTATCCCCACCTCCTCAGAAGGAATGGGAGGTCCAGGTGGACCAAGGTGCTCGTAGCGTCACCTACTGATTGCGACCGCAATATCAAAACCACTGACAATGGCACACCAGGAAGCACCCCTCTCCCTTCTTATTACAGATGACTGCTGGTTATACCTGTGGTCCACACCCTGTGGCTTTCCAACTGTTTGGAACTACAAGCCCCAGCATGCTGATCTGTGGACATATGGCCGCAGACTGCGCGGGATCCAGTGGAGTGACGGTGCTGCATATACATGTACCGACAAGCTCTGTGTATAGATCAAACCAGACACCCCACATCAATCACATCGCTGGCACTGGGCACACTGCCTTGTGGCTTACCACTTAAAGGGACAGTCAGGTGACCTGGGTCACAGAGCACAAGTGAAGCCCTGGTCACATCAGCCAGGACTGCCCCGTCCTATGTCACAGGGAAGAACACTAGAATCACAGACAATGCCACATCCATAGTACACAGGGGGCAGCAGATGAACGCACAGGGCAGCACTCGGGATACTCACAGATGACCTAGCGAGCACCAGACCCAGGGACACACCCTCTGCCGGGCTCCCTGCTGACAGCGAGGGGCTTCTCTCTGGCTGCTGTCTCTCTGCTGACGGTTCACTACACGGGGTTCCTTTCTTCTCCGCTCCTTCCCAGGGCTTTTGTCCTCTCCAGTCACTTCCGGGGTGTCGGGAATTCCGTGACACTATTGCAGTGCCCCTCCTTTCCTGTCACACCCGGGTGTCTCTAGTAAAGGGTCACTCCGGGGGTCTCTGTTCTCTCTCACGGGTCACTCCGGGCGGCTCCTCCCGTCTCTATGGTGTTCTCGATCCCAGATGGATCACTTCCGGCGCACGAGATGACGTCACTCACACGGCGCCATCCAGGGAACTGGAGAGCTAGCACAGAGTAAACTCTATGGTAAAGAGGGCTAGACCGGTCACTGTGGTGCGCGGCTAGCTTAGAGGCTCCCCCGTGTGCTGGCGTTGGGTGTAACACCCGAGAGTGTACATTTAGTGGGTGGTGTCCTGTAGAATGTGACACATACACTGGAGTGGTTACTTAGGGGGCAGGAGACTAGTGAGGACGTGTATTGTGGCACATACAGAGGAGACAAATGGCCTAGTGTGAGGTGGACACAGTTGTCATTACAACAATAATCCAGGACTCAGTGGCCCTCCCTATGGAGTATGTCTTGTATTGTGGGATGTAATCTTAGCTGCACCCACCTGTATTGTGTGAAAGGCTTCATTCACGTGTTATAAACGCATAGCATCCGGACTGAATCCTAACCCATTCGGTTTTAACGCTCATCTTTGGGTTCAGGAAATATCGCTGCGTGTTCTATATTGTGCGTTTTTTAAGCAGCTCTGACTCCATAGACGTGAATGGGGCTTGTGTGAAACCCAGAAGACATTCGGGTACAATGTGTTTATCACTGATGGCTGCTGGGAGGTGTAGATCAGGGATCAACAACCTTAAGCACTCCAGCTGCTGTGAAACTACAACTCCCAGCATGCACACTTACTCGGCTATTAAGTGAAAGGAGGATTCTGAGAGTTGTAGTTTCAGAACAGCTGGAGTGCCTGAGGTTACTGATCCCTGGTTTAGATAGTTATTTTGACGTTTTTCTTCATACAATCTGGGTGGACACTGAACAGAATCACTGAAAAAACTGATTGAACTTGTGCGCAAAACCATCACTTTCTCCTGCTCAGATCCTGACACAATCCATATGACTCGTGTGAAAAAGGCTCTAGTGTTCTGGACAACGGAGCAGACTTTCATCAGTCAGCAGGGGCGGATTGGGATTTTAAAGTGCAAATCTACAGAAGTTGGGGCCAACAATACCATAGTGCAGGACAAAATACCACAGTGCAACATAAAAAAAAGACACAGCAGAACCAGATACCAAAGTGCAGAACATTATACCGCCCCTGCAAAACTAGATATCACAGTTCAGCACAATACACTGCCTCAGCAGAACCAAATAACATAGTGCAGAACAATATACTGCCGTCCACACCACAAGATTAAACTTGTATCATCATTCTGAGGAGGGCAACACAGTAGAATTCAGGAGGGCACTGTGGCCGCTGGCCAGGAGCATAAGTGCCTGAACATCCTACCTTAATTAAAGGGGTTGCTCAGGCTGAACCCGGACATACCCTTAATTTCACCCAGGCAGCCTGCCTGATGTTAGCATCGGAGCATCCTAGGCAAAGGCATTTAGCCCACTTCCAGTGACGAATCGGGCTCTGCTGGGCGGAAGCTTCCACCCAGCATTGATCCCAGTGACGTCACCGGCGCTGATGGGCGGACTTTAGTGCTGCCCTAGCCAGTAAAACGGCTAGGGCAGCTCTAAAGCCGGCCCATAACAACCGGTGACGTCACCATCAGAAGAGCCCTTACCCTGCGTGATCCAGGGCAAGGGAGCGCATCGGAGCATGAGATGCTCCAATGCTAACATCAGGCGGGCTGCCTGGGTGAATTTAAGGGTATGTCCGGGTTCAGCTCTGAACTCGGACAACCCCTTTAATGCTGAGAGCATTGGATCTTTATATACCTGGCTGGTGGGCAACAGGAGGACTTGGGTGGCCCTCTGGGCATCGGCCCACCGGGAAATTTCCCTGCAGGGTCTATGGCCAGTCCGTTTATGTCAGTCAGAGATGGTTATTTTTACATGTACATCAGCTTTACACATTACATATATGTCATCAGTCTCACTGATATCCACAGGGTCCACCAGCAATCGAATGGGTATGGAGGCGGCCTGATGTCACCCATAAGGAGATCCGAGGGTTTTCAAATAATGTCCAGATCATGATGGCCATGTCTTTTCAACTGTACTTACTTACTATGTTGCCCTATGGGTTAAGCAGAACCAGCAGTGTCTGGTAGGCACTTATCTCCCCTCCTCAACTCAAACAATATGTGCACTGGGGACAGGAGAGGAGCGCTTCGCATTTAGAGTGTGCACTTACAGTTCTTACTATACAGTGCCTTGCGAAAGTATGCGGCCCCCTGGAACTTTTCAACCTTTTGCCACATTTCAGGCTTCAAACAAAAAGATATAACATTTTACATTTTTGGTGAAGAATCAACAACAAGTGGGTC
Organism: Rhinella marina; assembly: GCA_900303285.1. Classification (NCBI taxonomy): domain Eukaryota; kingdom Metazoa; phylum Chordata; class Amphibia; order Anura; family Bufonidae; genus Rhinella; species Rhinella marina. The sequence continues at coordinate 155,500 of ONZH01025596.1, forward strand.
ACAATTGTGAAGTGGAAGGAAATTTATTGGATCATTTAAACTTTTTTTGTAATAATAAAACTGAAAAGTGGGGCGTACAAAATTATTTGGCCCCCTTTCATTAAAGGGGTATTCTCATTTTAGACAATGGGGGCATATCGCTAGGATATGCCCCCATTGTCTTATAGGTGCGGGTCCCACCACTGGGACCCGCACCTATCTCCAGAACGGAGCGGGGAGCGCTGCGCCTGGAGGACCCCAGGTTTCCGGGGGTCCGGCCACCACCAGGCGCAGCTCCCCGGGCCGCTCATAGAAATGAATGGGAGCCGGGCCGTGCATGCGCGGTGCGCTCCCATTCATTTCTATGGAGCCAACGGAAGTAGCCGAGCCAGCGCTCGGCTATTTTCGGCGGCCCCATAGCAATGAATGGAGGGCGGCTGCGCATGCGCAGTGCGCCCTCATTCATTTCGGGGGCTCCGTTCTGGAGATAGGTGCGGGTCCCAGCGGTGGGACCCGCACCTATAAGACAATGGGGGCATATCCTAGCGATATGCCCCCATTGTCTAAAATGAGAATAACCCTTTAATACTTTGTTGCGCCACCTTTTGCTGCGATTACAGCTGCGGTCTCTTGGGGTATGTCTCTATCAGTTTTGCACATCTAGAGACTGAAATTCTTGCCCATTCTTCCTTGCAAAACAGCTGGAGCTCTTTGAGGATGGATGGAGAGCGTTTGTGAACAGCAGTTTTCAGCTCTTTGCACATATTCTCAATTGGATTCAGGTCTGGACTTTGACTTGGCCATTCTAAGACCTGGAGACCTTTATTTTTGAACCATTCCATTGTAGATTTTGCTTTATGTTTGGGATCATTGTCTTGTTAGAAGATAAATCTCCGTCCTAGTCTCAGGTCTTTTGCAGACTCCAACAGGTTTTCATCCAGAATGGTCCTGTATTTGGTTCCATCCATCTTCCCATCAATTATAACCATCTTCCCTGTCCCTGCTGATGAAAAGCAGGCCCAAACCATGATGCTGCCACCGCCATGTTTGACAGTGGGGATGGTGTGTTCAGGGTGATGAGCTGTGTTGCTTTTACGCCAAACATATCATTTTGCATTGTTTCCAAAAAGTTGGATTTTGGTTTCATCTGACCAGAGCACCTTCTTCCACATGTTTGGTGTCTCCCAGGTGGCTTGTGGCAAACTGTAAACCAGACTTTTTATGGATATCTTTGAGAAATGGCTTTCTTCTTGCCACTCTTCCATAAAGGCCAGATTTGTGAAGTGTTGGACTGATTGTTGTCCTATGGACAGACTCTCCCACCTCAGCTGTAGATCTCTGCAGTTCATCCAGAGTGATCATGGGCCTCTTGGCTGCATCTCTGATCAGTCTTCTCCTTGTTTGAGATGAAAGTTTAGAGGGACGGCCAGGTCTTGGTAGATTTGCAGTGGTCTGATACTCCTTCCATTTCAATATGATCGCTTGCACAGTGCTCCTTGGGATGTTTAAAACTTGGGAAATCTTTTGGTATCCAAATCCGGCTTTAAACTTCTCCACAACAGTATCATGGACCTGCCTGGTGTGTTCCTTGGTCTTCATGATGCAGAACCCTGAGACTATCACAGAGCAGGTGCATTTATACGGAGACTTGATTACACACAGGTGGATTCTATTTATCATCATCAGTCATTTAGGACAACATTGGATCATTCAGAGATCCTCAATCAACTTCTGGAGTGAGTTTTCTGAACTAAAAGTAAATGGGCCAAATAATTTTGCACGCCCCACTTTTCAGTTTTATTATTACAAAAAAAGTTTAAATAATCCAATAAATTTCGTTCCACTTCACAATTGTGACCCACTTGTTGATTCTTCACCAAAAATGTAAAATGTTATATCTTTTTGTTTGAAGCTTGAAATGTGGCAAAAGGTTGAAAAGTTCCAGGGGGACGAATACTTTCGCAAGGCACTGTAGCTATGACTATGACATGGAAACTGACTACACTGTAACAGTACGCATTGGGGGAGATATATCAAGGCTGGCGGATCCATAAGCCAGTCTTGATTTCCCTGCACTGGCGTGAGATGCGCCTGATTTGGCAGAAGCATCACTGCCCTGCCATGCACCAGATACTGAAGTCTACACCGGCTACAGGCTGGCTAATACTTCAGCTATAACTTCCGCCACTTTTTGGCAAAAGTTATAGTAAATGAGATGCAAGGCCACACCCCTTCCACTAAGCCACTCCCCTTTTATCTGCACTTAGGGAAAGTGCCAAAAAGCTTAAAAAGTTGCAAATTATGGTGCACAGATGTGGTGCGCCTTAATGTGCTAATTTTTTATGCCACAATTGTGTTGTATAGGGCTTGAAAAATGTCTCCCATAGTGTTCAACTTACATGTGACTTATAGGGGTAATCCATCTTACAAGTATTTTAAATGATCCCCCACACACATATACCGAGCGGGACTTGACAAGGGAAGCATTCTTACCTGCTCCCAGATACACATTTCTGGTTCCTTTCTTCACTGCACTTTGGTCCCCACATGTAAATGTCCAGCACAGGAGGGGGTGACATGCTCTGCTGCAGTCAATGACTGGCCTCAGCGGTCACATGTCCCCGAGTGGCACTTAAGCCAGTAGTGACCTGCAGCTTGTGGACACATCACCGCTAAGACCAGTCAATAGATGCAACAGTACACATCACCCGATCTGTACCCTAGCTAAAAGTAAACAGGCGGGGGCCTAGAAGATCTCCAACAGCTAAATAAAGGGGTTATCCCATGATTATTCTAAATAATGAAAATCAGACATCATATAGTACATGACAATCTCTTTTTAACAAAGCGAGAGCCAGCCCTGTACCTCACATGGATCCAGAGATCTCCACATTCATTGCTCTACTAGATTTATATCAAGCTGACAGCTCAAGGGGAGTGTCTTTTCTGCTGCAGCTCTCTCCTTGTCACAGCTTAGGAGGCAGTTGAAGGCTGAAGCTGAGCATGTGCGACCATCAAAGAAATACAAAAAAGGACAAACAGCAGGTGGCGCTATACAGATACATTTTATTGATTTAAAACAGATACATATTTATTTATTTTATTATAACTCAGTGGCTATGTTAATTTTCTAAATACATACAAAGTATACAAAGTATTCAGATGCAGGTGCTAGTTTGAAAACTGCAGAATATTTTTTATCAACAGATCCACTGCATGTGCGCTTGGCAGCTGAAGACATCTGTGTTGGTCCCATGTTCATATGTGCCCACATTGCTGAGAAAAATGCTGTTTTAATATATGCAAATGAGCCTCTAGGAGCAACTGGGGTGTTGTTGAGACACATAGAGGTGCCGCTTTCTCTGCAACTGCTGCTCCCACTGCGCTTTGATTGATAGGGCCAGGGAGTAAAAATGTCCCTGTCAAAATGCAGAGAGAGCAGAGTCTCTAGGTGTAACGGCAACGCCCCCTTTGCTCCTAGAGACTCATTTGCATATATTAAAACATCATTTTTAATATAATATAATATTATTTACTGCTGCAGCCGGACACTTCCTCTGCCAGTCAGGGGAATGTCAGCTCCAGTAAGCAGGGGACCAGGAGTGCAGGGCAGGCCAGACAGGTGCTGGTAGTGGGAGATTCAATTATTAGGGATACAGAGAGGGCAATCTGTCACAAAGACCGGGATCGTCGAAAAGTAATGTAATCGCCAGACCCTTATTTCTGATATTTAAGGACTCTATACTGACAGGGAGTGTTCCACAGGATTGGCGCATAGCAAATGTGGTGCCAATATTCAAAAAGGGTCCAAAAATAGAGCCTGGAAAGTATAGGCCGGTAAGTTTAACTTCTGTTGTGGGTAAACTGTTTGAGGGTTTTCTAAGAGATGCTATCTTGGAGTACCTCAATGAAAATAAGCAAATAACTCCATATCAGCATGGCTTCATGAGGGATCGGTCATGTCAAACCAATTTAATCAGTTTCTATGAGGAGGTAAGTTCTAGACTGGACTGCGGCGAATCAATGGATGTCGTATATCTGGACTTCTCCAAAGCATTTGACACTGTACCACATAAAAGGTTAGTATATAAAATGAGAATGCTTGGCCTGGGAGAAAATGTCTGTATGTGGGTAAGTAACTGGCTCAGTGATAGAAAACAGAGGGTGGTTATTAATGGTACATACTCAGATTGGGTCACTGTCACTAGTGGGGTACCACAGGGGTCAGTATTGGGCCCTATTCTCTTCAATATATTTATTAATGATCTTGTAGAAGGCTTGCACAGTAAAATATCAATTTTTGCAGATGACACTAAACTGTGTAAAGTAATTAACACAGAAGAGGACAGTACACTGCTACAGATGGATCTGGATAGACCGGAGGCTTGGGCAGAGAAGTGGCAGATGAGGTTTAACACTGACAAATGTAAGGTTATGCATATGGGAAGGAATAATGCAAGTCACCAGTATATACTAAATGGTAAAATATTGGGTAGCTCTGACATGGAAAAGGACCTAGGAATTTTAGTGAACAGCAAACTAAGCTGCAGAAACCAGTGTCAGACAGCTGCTGCCAAGGCCAATAAGATAATGGGTTGCATCAAAAGAGGCATAGATGCCCGTGATGAGAACATAGTCCTGCCACTTTACAAATCACTAGTCAGACCACACATGGAGTACTGTGTACAGTTCTGGGCTCCTGTGAACAAGGCAGACATAGCAGAGCTGGAGAGAGTTCAGAGAAGGGCAACTAAAGTAATAACTGGAATGGGTGGACTACAGTACTCAGAAAGATTATCAAAATTAGGGTTATTCACTTTAGAAAAATGACGACTGAGGGGAGATCTAATAACTATGTATAAATATATCAGAGGTCAGTACAGAGATCTCTCCCATCATCTATTTATTCCCAGGACTGTGACTGTGACGAGGGGACATCCTCTGTGTCTGGAGGAAAGAAGGTTTGTACACAAACATAGAAGAGGATTCTTTACGGTAAGAGCAGTGAGACTATGGAACTCTCTGCCTGAGGAGGTGGTGATGGTAAGTTCACTAAAAGAGTTCAAGAGGGGCCTGGATGTATTTCTGGAGTGTAATAATATTACAGGTTATAGTTACTAGAGAGGGGTTGTTGATCCAGGGAGTAATTCTGATGCCTGGTTGGAGTCGGGAAGGAATTTTTTTCCCTAAAGTGGGGGAAATTGGCTTCTACCTCACAGGGGTTTTTTGCCTTCCTCTGGATCAACTTGTAGGAAAACAGGCTGAACTGGATGGACAGATGTCTTTTTCCGGCCTTATAAACTATGTTACTATGTTATTTTTCTCAGCGAGGGCACATATGAACATAGGACCAACACAGATGGCTTCAGCTGCCGAGTATAACTGATTAGACAGACACCCACCTCTGTCAGTGATGCCAACAATTCATGTAGTAATATTGTTTAGTTGGTACTTACCCACCCCTCTGTCCGCTGATCCTGACATATCCACTGCCCTCACACAGGCTGTGGGCTCCTCTACTCAGGTCCTAACTGGATGTATTTGCTTTTCTTCCTGTTCGGCTGCATAGTAGTAAATGCGGCTGAACAGGTCAGCACTTAAATGATAGTGCCCATAGCCTGTGTGAGCGCAGGGGATATGGTGGCATCTGCTGAGCAAGGGATGGGTAAGTACCAACTAAACGATCTTTCTTCCACAGGATAAGACAGGGGACAGATTTTGTAAAATGCCAGAGAACCTCTTTAATATATATGGCCTCCTTAAAAGGATAGTCCCATCTGGAACATTTATTGCATATCCACAGGATTTTCCATAACTGTCCAATACGTGCGCCTCTAGGATTTCAATAGCACTTCCAAAAATAGCCAATTCAACATTTTTGAGATAGGGGCAGGTCTCAAAGGTGGAGCCCCACACCTATCAGACATTTATAGCATATTCTGTGGATATGCCATAAATGTCCACATGGGGAAACTACTTTGAAAAAAAGTGTAAAGGGTGTATTAGACTGTCCGATTCATCGTAAATGAGCGCTCGCAGGAACACTCGTTAGTGATAATCCGTCAGTCTAATACTGCCGCTGATTGCCCGATGAACTCTTAAAAATCATTGTTTGCCGGCAGCAGATCTAATCATGATCTGCTGCCCCAACTAGACTATGGGGATTGATCCTCCCCATGCTGTGGAGGAGATTGATGCATGTAATAGCAGTGATCTCCTCCAGTAGCACGCAGGCGATTGCCAGGAAGGAACGCTTCCTTCCCGACAATCGCCTGCAGAATTGGGCTGTGTAATCCAGGCACAGGCAAACAGTATAAGCAAATAGAAATGATCATGATGGGATGCTCACTAAACACCACAAAGCTACACCGTCAAGACAATTGAATCAGATAACCATATAAAGCTGTACCCCGAGAGCTTTACTTAGCTGGAATTTATGGCAGGGCTGCTGTATCCAAGATGAATGCAATGATATACAAAAGCTCTGAGCAAAAGGTTATCTGGTGTGTTTGCTCTCCATCTGGACATATATACATTTTGGGAAAATCATCAACCCAAGATGTTTAGTGCCAAAGGTGCTCGTGGTGACCTTGATGCATCCTGTAGTGGACTGTTGTCTCAGTCATTTTCTGTTTTCTTGTTTTAGTTTTTTACCTCCTTGCCTTACAAAAGCCATACATTTTTTTCTGTTCCGTGAGGGTTTGTTATTTTGCTGTGAAAGTTCTATTTTATAATGGTACCATTTCATTCACCATATCATGTTCTGGCGTTGGGGTGAAAATGAACCCAAAAATTCCTCCATTATTTTTGGGTATTATTTTTATAGAATTCCCCATGAGCTAAAAATGACTTGAAAACCTTGTTCTGTGGTCGGTGTGATTATAGTAATACCAGACACCTGTAGTTTTTGTTATATTTTAATGCTTAAAGACAATGACAGACAATGACAGACAATTGTGAGAACAGAGCAGGGAGAGGGGTGGCTGGAGGACCCCGGGTTTCCTGGAGTCCGGCCATTGCCAAGCACTCTCCCCATACAAGTGAATAAAAGCGCACTTGCGCGGCCACCGTTCCCCTATTCATTTCTATGAGGCCAATGGAAATAGCAGAGCCAGCTCTTGGCTATTTTTGGTGGCACCATAGAAATTAATCTTCTTCACTCCGTTCTCGGGGTAGGTGCCACCTCTGGGACCCGCACCTAGCAGACGATGAGGACATATCCTAGCGATATGCCCCCATTGTCTGTGACACCCCTTTAAAAAAACCTTAAAATAAAAATATTTCTTTGTATCGCCATCTTCTGCCACCCATAACTTTTTTATATGTAAGGGCTCTTTTTATGTGGGTGTTTGTGTAGTTTTTATTGGTACCATTTTGAGTTTGTATGACTTTTTGATCCCTTTTTATTCAATTTTCTTTGAGAGGCAAATCAACCAAAAAAGGACAATATAGCCATTAGATTTTTTCCCATTACGACATTCACCATGAAGGATAAATACCTTTATACTATAAACGTTCAGACATTTTCGGACATGGTGATACCAACAATGTTTTCTTGTTTATTTTTATATGTAAAATTTCAAGCAGTGCTGGGAGTCGTACCCTCACAGATCTGGTATTGATGACCTAACAACCACTGTACATGTAGGCGATTTTACTTTTGGAAAGTCGATTCAATGACCAGTTCTTATATAACAACACCTTCCTTGCCATTGTTATTGTTTTTCTTTTACAGTCCGTTCAATAGTGCAGTGACTGAATCTATGATTAATGGGTGAGTAGCATGACCACATCTGATCAGTGCTCGATGCTAGGATGAGAAGCTGCAGTACAAAATCATACTGAGCATAGGTCATCATGGAATTCAGCCATATAAATTGGTCATGCGTGCATCATCTAAAATCACAGCCTTAATTGTACGGCATCTACACAGCTGTCTCCATGAAAACAGACTTATTATATCAGCGTTTAAGTTTTTGGACTATGGGGCCTGATATTTTTGTTTGTAGTGTATGTCCGATGAACGTGTGGACACTGGCCTAGAAAAGCAGGGAGAAGGCTGCGGCACTCACAGGAGTGCTGCTGCCATCTCAAACAGCTGATCGGCAGGCAGTGGAGTAACTAGAAATGACTGGACCCCACAGCAAATTTTTGAACAGGCCTCCCTCCCCCTCGGAAACTTCGTCACAACCCCTTCCTCCCTTGCAACCCCCACTCCTGTGGCTAGTCAAGATCACTCTCTCAGAACTAGGCCCAGTAGCTGCTCCGTCTGTTTCCTACAGTTTCACTGTATATATCATGATTGTATAATACTGTTGAGGGGCCCTGACAATAAAATCTTTTATTCCTCATCCTGAGTGGGCCGTTCTGAGTTTGGGCCCCAAAGCAGCCGCTTTCCCTGCTTCCCCTATAGCTTTGCCCCTGTAGCCGGGGGTCCCGGGTATCAGAGCCCCATCGATCAGATACTGATGATCTATCCAGAGTACAGGTCATCAGTATAAAATTCCCCAGAAAAACCCTTTAAGGACCTTATTGTGGGTAGTCTCCAAGAGTGGTTTACAGCACAAGGACCTTAGGTCAGCTCACTAGAGATTTCTCATCACCCTTTGTATTATCTGTCATAATACAATTGCTCAGTAGATGGCAGCATAACCTTAGTGTTGCCCTAAACACAAAAACTTTCAATGTATACAGTACAGACCAAAAGTTTGGACACACCTTCTCATTCAAAGAGTTTTCAGTATTTTCATGACTATGAAAATTGTAGATTCACACTGAAGGCATCAAAACGATGAATTAACACATGTGGAATTATATACTTAACAAAAAAGTGTGAAACAACTGAAAATATGTCTTATATTCTAGGTTCTTCAAAGTAGCCACCTTTTGCTTTGATTACTGCTTTGCACACTCTTGGCATTCACTTGATGAGCTTCAAGAGGTAGTCACCTGAAATGGTTTTCACTTCACAGGTGTTCCCTGTCAGGTTTAATAAGTGGGATTTCTTGCCTTATAAATGGGGTTGGGACCATGAGTTGTGTTGGGCAGAAGTCAGGTGGATACACAGCTGATAGTCCTACTGAATAGACTGTTAGAATTTGTATTATGGCAAGAAAAATGCAGCTAAGTAAAGAAAAACGAGTGGCCATCATTACTTTAAGAAATGAAGGTCAGTCAGTCCGAAAAATTGGGAAAACTTTGAAAGTGTCCCCAAGTGCAGTCGCAAAAACCATCAAGCGCTACAAAGAAACTGGCTGACATGTGGACCGCCCCAGGAAAGGAAGACCAAGAGTCACCTCTGCTGCGGAGGATAAGTTCATCCGAGTCACCAGCCTCAGAAATCGCAGGTTAACAGCAGCTCAGATTAGAGACCAGGTCAATGCCACACAGAGTTCTAGCAGCAGACACATCTCTACAACTGTTAAGAGGAGACTGTGTGCAGCAGGCCTTCATGGTAAAATAGCTGCTAGGAAACCACTGCTAAGGACAGGCAACAAGCAGAAGAGACTTGTTTGGGCTAAAGAACACAAGGAATGGACATTAGACCAGTGGAAATCTGTGTTTTGGTCTGATGAGTCCAAATTTGAGATCTTTGGTTCCAACCACCGTGTCTTTGTGCGACGCAGAAAAGGTGAACGGATGGACTCTACATACCTGGTTCCCACCTTGAAGCATGGAGGAGGAGGTGTGATGGTGTGGGGGTGCTTTGCTGGTGACACAGTTGGGGATTTATTCAAAATTGAAGGCATACTGAACCAGCATGGCTACCACAGCATCTTGCAGCGGCATGCTATTCCATCCGGTTTGCGTTTAGTTGGACCATCATTTATTTATCAACAGGACAATGACCCCAAACTCACCTCCAGGCTGTGTAAGGGCTATTTGACCAAGAAGGAGAGTGATGGGGTGCTATGCCAGATGACCTGGCCTCCACAGTCACCAGACCTGAACCCAATTGAGATGGTTTGGGGTGAGCTGGACCGCAGAGTGAAGGAAAAAGGGCAAACAAGTGCTAAGCATCTCTGGGAACTCCTTCAAGACTGTTGGAATACCATTTCAGGTGACTACCTCTTGAAGCTCATCAAGAGAATGCCAAGAGTGTGCAAAGCAGTAATCAAAGCAAAAGGTGGCTACTTTGAAGAACCTAGAATATAAGACATATTTTCAGTTGTTTCACACTTTTTTGTTAAGTATATAATTCCACATGTGTTAATTCATAGTTTTGATGCCTTCAGTGTGAATCTACAATTTTCATAGTCATGAAAATACAGAAAACTCTTTGAATGAGAAGGTGTGTCCAAAGTTTTGGTCTGTACTGTATATATATACACAAATACATTCACAGGGTGTTTTACCTTGTCTTTCAATGTCTATAGCATCCTACCCAAGGAATATGACTCTCTCAGAATGTCAGTACAGTCACAGTCCTCAATTTTGTGGAACGGGTGCGAACCCATTCATTTTCAATGGGGCCTGCACTAAACCACATATCATCACAACAAGGCATATTATCATCGATGCAAGTTACATGGCACACCAAGTGCTAGGAAATAGAATAGCATACATAAAGATAACATCAAAGTAATGCTGGTATGTTCTAGCAACAGTCACATTACGGTTCAACTAGATGGCAATGCGACAGCAACAGGGTCAAACTGCAACCCCTAGTAACAGCTAATGTAAAGGATACAAGGATATGAGGCCGATTTCCAACCCTCTTACATAACTGGATATACAGGATAAGTGGCACTGACTGTATATACAGGACACAAAAAGAAGTACTGTGCATTACATATACAGGACTAGCATGTATACCCTGCATTGTCCGGGTGTACATCTATCTATACATAATGTGTATAGGGTCTACCAACTCTCCCCTGATAGCTGATGTTCAGGGAGATAAGGATCTGGGATTCTGGATTTGACAGATCTCTTTGTTCTCAGGAGATAAGCCGCTACCAGATGTGAGTGGCAGTGACTTTCTTCCCTCTCTTCATTCACTACATATGTGTGCTTGGCGAGTGTGCATATGAATGGGAGGATCGGGAGAGAAAGCTTAGCTGAACAATCATTTGGCCGACTGTTATGTATTTGCCCAGACAAGGTCCAAACATACACATGCGATAATTTCAGCCAAATGCTAAATTTTATTCTATATCTGTAGATTCTAAACCTGGTGTCTCCAACTCTGCTCAGTTAACCAGTCCAGACCGAAATCCCATTGGGCATCTGAGGCAAGACTTGAAAATTGCTTCTAGACGTGCAAAGCTGGTAAAGACATACCCCCAAAAGACTTGCAGTGAAAAGTATTGATTCAGGGGGGCTGAAAACAAATACAAATCACACTTTCCAGATTTTCCACTATATTTTAAAAAATAAATTAAAAATCCTCTTTTCACTTCACACATACTTGCTACATTGTGTTGGACTATCACATAAAATCCCAATAAAATACATTTAAGCTTGTGAGTGTAATGTGATAAAATATCATAAAGTTTTTTATGAACACTTTTTTAAGGAGTTTGTTAGAGTAGATGTCCTTTGAACTGGACTCCGCCATCTTTTTGGTTTTCTTGGAACAAGATTTTGGAAAGATTTCATAAAACAAAGATATCACTGCAAGAAGCTGGCTTGAAGTCAAACATGGTTACTTTACTGTGATCACTTTCATATTTTATACAGAACCAGGGAGTGCAGTGTGAGCTTTGCTGGCGGCAAGCAAGTTGTGTGGCTATAATAAATATAATGACGCTCAGAAATGCTTTTGGTCCTGTAATCCACAATATGATGATGGACAAGACAGTTTGAGGGAAATTTATCATCTCCCTACTCCATTAGCAAACACAGGGTTTAAACACTATTGTGAGAAAAGGTCGCAGTTGGCATTCGTACACCGCCCTTGCCACCTTCTGGCACATTTCTTTTCTTTTACATCAGTTTTCTGGCGTAAATGAAGACTGAAATTTGTGGCAGCTACGAGCTGCTGTAGATTTCAGTTTAGGTTAGTTTCACACTAGCGTTTGTGAGACCCAGCAGGCTGTTCCGACAGGGAAGAGCTTGCCATGTCTCTCTGGATCCGGCATTGCGGCATTGGCGGGTCCCCATTATCGTTAATGGAGCTGGACGGTAGTCATGTAGTATCCAGAGAGACTCGGCAATGCCGGATCCAGAGAGATCTGGCAGGCTGTTCCCTGCAGGAACATCCTTCTGGATCTCATGAATGCTAGTGTGAAAGAAGCTTTAGGCACATGGACTGCCAGAGGATGCACCAAATTTATGATGAGGCCTGCACCCTCATCAAGTGCATCCTCTAGCAGAGCAGGAGATATCAAGACCTGCATACCATATGTTGCTCTTAATAAATGTCCCCCTTTGTTTAACCACTTCATTACTGGAGTTCCCCCCAGACCATTTTTTTTATTTTAGTAATGAGTCTATCTAACTGCAAATAACGAATTCATTTCTGAGCTAACCTACATTTATTTTTTATTATTTTTCACTGGACAACTTAGACCTTTCTTCTGCGCCATTAGATGACAAATATAATATCCGTCATCCCATAGAGATAAATAGAGCGGCAGCACATGTGCTCGAACATTGTTCCATTTATACAGGGGGCACAAGGCTTCCATTCTCATGATCAATAGGAGCCAGAGTGGTCAGATCCTCACCTATCAGACACTTATTATTTATCCTGTAGATCGGTCATTTATCTGTACATCGGTCATAAAATAGAATCTTAGCACAACCCCTTTAATTAACCATTACCACATGTGACTTCTGTAGTTTTCTCTCACAGTGAGAGATCCCATCTTATATCTCTTAATGTTCAGAGGGTCTAAGAGGTTCTTGCATCTTCAGGTAGATTTACATGGCCCAATGTTTGGCCCGATTATCGGGAACAAACTTTTCTATGAACACTTGTTCCCAATAATCACCCCATGTAAAGGTGCAGATCACCTGATGAATGGGCTAAACATTCGGTAGAATGATCGGAGGTGCAGACACTTCAATCATCTTTCCGGGCCAGTAGATTGTGATATCTACTCAGAGCTCTTCTGGCCAATGATTTTGTATGAGAACGAGTAATAGCAGCAGCAATCGCTCGTCCTCATACTGTGGAGGTGATCGCTGCATGTAAATGCATCGCCTCACCCTCACTGGAGGAGCAACAATTGGCTGCTTGGCAGATAGTGTAAATTCAGCTTTACACATTTACGTGATATCCACAGTATATGCCATAATTGCCTGATAGGTGGGTATCAGGACAGCATGAAATCTGTGACCTTCGTTATTGACCTTTAATATTATGTAGATCACCCCTGAACCAGGGTGCAAGGTGTGTAGCTTACAAGATTACAATGTCATGTGTATTATATACTCTTTTTAATATAGGCTCTGTTCACAGGGATAAGGCCTCATGCACATAACCGTCTCCGCTTTGTGTTCTACAGATTCCGTATCCGCAAAATACAGATACTGTCCATGTGCCTTTTGCATTTTTTTGCAGATGTATTGACTTCAGTGGGTCCGTGGACTGCATTTTGCGGACCAGAATAGGCCATGTTCTATAATTTACGGAACAGGCATGCGGATGTCACTTTATATCGTCTTATGAACTGAAACCAGTATACACAAACTGCAGACCATATTGGTTCCGAGTCCGTCTTTGCTAAATACTGCAGCATATTGTAGTATAATTGGAAGGGGAGAGATTTATCAAAACTGGCTTAGGGCTCATGCACATGAACGTATTTTCTTTCTGTGTCCATTCCATTTTTTTTTGCAGACCGTATGCAGAACCATTCATTTCAATATGTCCGCAAAAAAATGGAGGTTAGTCCATCTGTATTCTGTTTCCGTATGTCCGTTCCACAAATAGATAGAACATGTCCTATTATTGTCTGCATTACGGACAAGGATAGGACTGTTCTATTAGGGGCCAGCTGTTCCGTTCCACAAAATATGGAATGCACACGGACGTCATCCGTATTTTTTGCTGATCCGTTTTTTGCAGACCGCAAAATACATACGGTTGTGTGCATGAGCCCTTAGGCTGTGTTGACATCACCGTTTTGTTTTCCGTTCTTCTGCTCCGTCAGGAAAACTGAAAAAAAAACAACAGATCCTGTATTTTAAGCATCCGTTATGCTCAGTTATGCACATTTTGCAGAGATCCGTTATTTTAGATGGGAAAAAAAAGTCCTACAGAAGATTTTTTTTTTCCATCTAAAATAGCGTCTCTCAGACACAAATGGCTAAAACAGATTCAAAATGTGCACAACATACTTAAAATACAGGATCCTTTTTTTGTTGTTTTCTGATCTTCTGATGGATCAGAAGAACGGAAAATGAAACGATAATGTGAACCCAGCTCTGAAAAATGAAAGGTGGAATCTGATTGGTTGCTGAGGGCGACTAAGCCAGTTTTCCTTTATGACAGTTTTGATTAATCTCTCCCATATAGTGATACAGCTACCCCTAGGGCCCAGAGGTTAGCTAGTTATACGTTGCTGACCTTGTGTTTTTTGTATTTTATTTTATCTTATTTTACTTCATTCTTTATCTTGGTGTTCTTTCTCTGATGTTGATTCTATAATATATATGATCATTTATTGTACTGTTTACATTAAAATATTTTCTTTTTTCCACGTGACCTAAGGAGTCTATTTCTTCTAGGTACATTGTAAATTTGACCCAGTAGGTACCATTGCTGATTAGGCGCTCGATCAGGTGGCTATTGGGGGGGGGGGGTTTCCTGGTGCGCTTCCCACATATCTACCCATGCTACTATATATGCCCATGTACAAATGTATATGTGGGAAAATCTCCTAGACTTATACATCTGACAGAAACTGCAGAACACAGTGTGAAAAGGACCTTCGCTGGCCATAGGCATGAGTTATCCAGCTAAATCTGAGTCAGTAGATTAAACATGTAATATTAGGCCCCTTTCACACGGGCGAGATTTCCGCGCGGGTGCAATGCGTGATGCGAACGCATTGCACCCGCACTGAATCCTGACCCATTCATTTTAATGTGGCTTTTCACATGAGTGTTTTTTTTCACGCATCACTTCTGCGTTGCGTGAAAAACGCAGCATGTTCTATATTCTGCGTTTTTCACGCAGAACTGGCCCCATTGAAGTGAATGGGTCTGCGTGAAAATCGCATTGCATCCGCACACAAGTGCGGGTGCAATGCGGTTTTAACGCATGGTTGCTAAGAGATGTTGTTTATAAACATTCAGTTTTTTCGCACGCGCGTGATAAACGCATCAAAACGCTTCGCACCCGCGCGGAAAAAAATGAAAGAACATACGCAATCACAGTCAAAACTGACTGCAATTGCGTGCGGATTTGGTGCGGATGCGTGCGGATTTTCCTGAACGCATCCGGACCAAATCCGGACACGCTCGTGTGAAAGGGGCCTTAGAGCAGAGACGTCCAGTTTGATGTGCATGCCTGCCCAGTTACTACGTGTTTATGTGCAGCCTGTAATTGCTGCTGCTTTGAAGTCATGAAGACAAGGTCACATTTTTTAGTTCCTGTATCTCATGGTATGTGGTGCTTCGAGTTCCTGTGTGACTTGAAAGGGCCAGTTTGGGTGTGATCTGTCTGCTGGCCTGTTTTTGGATCCTCTGTACCCTCAGCAGGAACCTGCTGATAGACACTACCAGGATAATGTGTTTCCTGGTGGAAGTGTGAAAATTGTTAGCTCCCTGCATGGGGAAGAGACCCAGTGGCTGAACCCCTTCAATAGAAAGCCCCTTTTATCTAATGCTAATGAGCCTGACAAAGCTGTCTGCCTGTAGAGGACTCAGACTGCCTTGTACTATCACAGACCGCTCTGTCTAGGACTTCAGGAGCTTTGAACTTTCCAGCCTTTCCTTTATTTTGACTGTAGATTTAATTTTTTTTATAATAAATAAATAATAAAAAAAAAAAAACATAAATATAAGCTTAAAAATAAAATTGTTAATGGCAAATTAACAAAAATTGGATCAATTGAAGTTCAATGAATTTGATTCATTGCAACAATGTTACAATGTGTATCATGGTAATTTCTCAACAGATACATTTTTCCAAATACACTTTCCAATTGCACAATTAAGATGAAAGATCATCAATATTAAACTGTGTCTGAGACATTTTCCTACTATCCCAGAGATTGAATTGTCTCTAAGGATTTTGTGCTTAAGGCTAGGGCTACACGACGACAGTTGTCGCGCGACACCCGTCGCAGCCAGGATCCCTGAGTAGCAGGGATCCCATAGAGATGAATGGGATCCCTGCTACTCAGGGATCCTGGCTGCGACGGGTGTCGCGCGACGGGTGTCGCCGTGTAGCCCTAGCCTAAAGGGGTTGTGCAGCCAGGTTGTGTATCAATATCTGATCGGTGGGGGTCCTACTCCCGCACCACCTCCGCCGATCGGCTGATTGAAGATGAGGCGGCGCTTGTACAAGCTCTGCTTTCTCTTCAAGATTAGGGCTCATGAACATGACCGTATGTATTTTGCTGTCTGCAAAAAACAGATCCCCCAAAAATACAGTTGACATCCGTGTACATTCCATATTTTGCGGAATGGAACAGCTGGCCCCTAATAGAACAGTACTATCCTTGTCCATAATGCGGACAATAATAGGACATGTTCTATTTTTTTGCGGAACGGAAATACGGATATACGGAAACGGAATGCACACAGAGTAACTTCCATTTTTTTGGCGGACCCATTGAAATGAATGGTTTCGCATGCAGTCCACAAAAAAAACAGACACAGAAAGAAAATACGTTTGTGTGCATTATTATTATCACTATTATTATTTATTATTAAAGTGCCATTCATTTCATAGCGCTGTACATATTAAAAGGGGTATACATACATAATACAGGCAATTGCACTAAGCATGAAACAAGACGAATTACAAACTGGTACATAAGGAGAGCGGGCCCTGCCAGCGAGGGCTTACAATCTATGTGGTATGGGAGAAGGACACAGTAGGTGAGGGTAGAGCTGGTCATGGCGGTGTAGAGGCAGCGGGGTCACTGGTTGTAGGCTTGTCTGAAGAGGTGTCTTTTCAGGTTTCTTTTGAAGGATTACACTGTAGGTGAGAGTCTAATATGTTGGGGTAGAGAGTTCCAGAGTATGGGGGCTGCACGCGAGAAATCCTGGAGGCAATTGTGGGAAGAGGTGATAAGAGGGGAGGAGAGAAGGAGGTCTTGTGAGGATCGGAGATTACGTGTGGGGATGTATTGGGAAAGTAGTTCTGAGATGTAGGGAGGGGACAGGTTGTGCACGGCCTTGTATGTATTTGTTAGTATTTTGAACTGAATTCTCTGAGCAATGGGGAGCCAATGAAGGGATTGGCAAAAGGGAGATGCAGAGGAGTAACAGGGTGAGAGGTGGATCAGTCGGACAGCAGTGTTGAGGATAGATTGAAGAGGGGCAAGAGTGCTAGATGGAAGGCCACAGAGGAGAATGTTGCAGTAGTCTAGGCGGGAGATGATGAGGGCATGTATTAGTACTTTGGCAGACTCATAGTTGAGATATTTTTGAGTTGGAGGCAGCAGGTGGTGGAAAGGGCTTGGATGTGTGGTCTGAAGGAGAGAGCAGAATCCAAGGTCACTCCAAGGCAGCAGACTTGTTTGACCGGGGAGAATGTGCAGCCTTTGATCGTGATAGATAGGTCTGTTGTAGGCTTGTCTGAAGAGGTGTCTTTTCAGGTTTCTTTTTAAGGATTACACTGTAGGTGAGAGTCTGATATGTTGGGGTAGAGAGTTCCAGAGTATGGGGGCTGCACGCGAGAAATCCGCGGTTGTGCAAGATGGGGGAAAGATGATAAATTTTTATCCATTATATGTGCATGAGCCCTTATACTGTGTCGCCTGCAATAAACAGTAATTATACCTTTTTCCCATTGAAATGAATGGAACAAGCACTTGTAATTACACTGCGCCACTCAGACTTCCGAGACAACGCGCACTGTAATCTTGAAAAGGAAGTTGCACTTGCACAAGCGCTGCCTCAGCTTCAAACAGCTGATCGGCAGGGGTACTGGGAGTCAGACCCTCACCAATCAGATAGCGATGACCTATGCTGAGATTGTCATTTTATCTTTGTAAGATGTTGGAAGGCTTAGAATTTTAGAAGTAATTTTTCATATTTTCAAGAATATTTCCAAATCCGACTATTTTAAGGACCAATGCAGTTATAGAAACCAACCATTAATCACCTAATTTTAGAAATGACACCCCTTAAATCAGGGATGCCTAACTTGCGGCCCTCCAGCTGTTGCAAAACTACAACTCCCAGCATGCCTGGCCATCCTACAGCTATTAGGGCATGCTGGGAGTTGTAGTTTTGCAACAGCTGGGGGGCTGCAGGTTGAGCATCCCTGGCTTAAATCATTCAAAACTGATTTTAAAAACTGTGCCTTTAAGTGTTCCAGAGGTATTAAAACAACATGGAGGAGAAAAAAAAAATCTTTTTTTTTTACCGATTTTTTTATTTCAATCCGTCTTTCCTGTAACACAGCAAGGATCCATATGGTTTTTGTAGAGGATATTTTGCTGGAATGGTTTGTGAAGAGACTCTGAGGTACCCCTGCAATGGAAGCCTTCAAAAATTACCTCATTTTGGAAACTGTACCCCCTCCAAGGAATTTTTCAAGCACTGAAGTGAGCGCTTTCACCTAACAAGCATTTCATAGAATTCTTTTACAATAAAATTCTTTTACAATAAAATGCTGCTTTAGGCCCCATTCACACGACCGTATGTATTCCGTGTCCGTATAAAAACGGAACGGAAGACATACGGAATGTCTTCCGTAGTGTTCCGCATTTTTGCGGACCCATTGACTTTAATGGGGCTACGGACGTGTTTTATGGCCAAGTATAGGACATGTTTCATTTTTTTTGCGGGAGAACTTCCGTAATATACGGATGCGGAATGCACACGGTGTGCATTCCGCATTTTTTTTTCTCCTATGGAAATATGAATGGGTCCATATGGTTCCGCATCTTATCCGCAAAAATGCGGATAAGATACGGAAATGAACATACGGTTGTGTGAATGGGGCCTTAGACCCCATTCACACTATCTGTATGTTCATTTCCGTATCTTATCAGTATCTTATCCGCCTTAGGCCCCATTCTCACGACCGTATGTTCATTTCCGTATCTTATCCGCATTTTTGCGGATAAGATGCGGAACCATACGGACCCATTCATTTTTCTATAGGAGAAAAAAAAAATGCGGAATGCACACCGTGTGCATTCCGCATCCGTATATTACGGAAGTTCTCCCGCAAAAAAAAGGAACTATATACTGGGCCGCAAAACACGTCCGTAGCCCCATTAAAGTCAATGGGTCCGCAAAAATGCGGAACACTACGGAAGACATTCCGTATGTCTTCCGTTCCGTTTTTATACGGACACGGAATACATACGGTCGTGTGAATGGGGCCTAATTAGTCTAAATTTTTCATTTTTCACATGGATAACAGGAGAAAATCACCCCACAATGTCTTACCCATTTTCCTCTGAATACAGCAACACCCCATATGTGGTTGAAAACTGCTGCATGGGCACACAGCAGGATTCAGAACGGACACCATATGGCTTTTGGTGAGTAGATTTTGCTGGAATTGTTTTTGGGTGCTATGTCACATTTGAGGAGACCCTGAGATACTCCTACAGTAGAAACTCCCACAAAGTGACACCATTTTGCAAGCTCCGAACCTGTAATCATTTATTCTCTGCTGCCATATTCATATCAAGGCACATGCCGTAGAGCTCTTTGTATAACAAAATCCATAGTACATATGAGGTGGCCAGCGAGGTGAGCTTCAGATACAGGCAGTACAAGGTGACCGGGGACAGGAGCTAATGCGCATGCGCAAGAGACTATGCGCTCGCTCCCACTATCCCGGGCACCAAAAAGGCTGGCTTTGCTTACTTTCAGAGCGCAAACCCAGCCACCGCTGAAGCATTACAGCAGTGGCCGTATCCTCTAGGGACGAGCATTTTATAAAAACAATGAAAATTAGGAGAAGTAAGAACAGGAGACATTATTGTAACATAGACTGTATTGGTAAGTTACTTGTATTAGGTTATTAAACAACATATGTATCCCTTTATCAGACGACACAACCGCTTTAAGGCTGATAATCCTCAGGGGGTGGGGTCCATATGGAATCATTCTGAGGCGCCTTCTTAAAGGGGTTATCCAACCCAAAAATGCCCCCTCAAATGCCCGGGCCCCTCACATAGATTGTACTTACCTCACTCCCCAGCAGCCGTGTAGCTTCTGCTGCATCTCTGCGAGGTAAGTACAATCTGTGTGAGGGACCCAGGCATTTGAGGGGGGGTGGCATTTTTGGGGTTGGACAACCCCTTTAAGGGTCCTTCATCACTGGCTGATGATGAGGAGAAGAGGAATGTTGCATCCTCTTCATTTTCGCTCGCCATATCAGAGACAATGAGGTCATATGCTTCCTCAACTGAATATGGTCTTTGTGATAAATAAGACGTTATTTTTATTGGTGTGTAATGTGTATGATTCAACATGTGAAAAGTGTGTATTTTACTTATTCACAGGGGTGTGGATTTAGTGCTTTTACACATAGCGGCAGACCATGCGACTGCTATGGGGCCCAGGGCAAGAGGGGGCCCAGTCTTAGTTGAGATTATCTCCTCTTCTACTGGAGGTGAAAACTTGGTCAGGGCTCTACCCTCTAAAGCAGCAACCTCCGGCACTCCAGCTGTTGTGAAACTACAGCTCCCAGCATGCATACTTGCTCTGCTCTTCTAAGAACTCTCATAGAAATGAATAGAGCATGCTGGGAACTGTAGTTTCACAACAGCTGGAGTGCCGAAGGTTGTTGGTCCCTGTTCTAAAGAAACAACTTTTAGCAAACGAGGCAGTGGAAAAAATGGTCCAAGCGTCATTGAAAAGGGTTTAGGCAGAAACCCTTCTGTCCTGTGTGGGGGCCTGGTTTGAGCCTTGCTGTGGAGCCCTTCTCTATGTATGCCACTGCCTGAAGAGGCTGTAATACATTTGAAATTGAATTTAGGACAAACAAAAAAGAAAGTAAGAAAAAAAGTAGGCTTTCCTACCGTAAATCTCATATCTATCTATCTATCTATCCATAACTTACACCAAAATGTCTGCACAGAGAAGCAAGCACAGATATGATCAGTAATGGAAGGTATTTAACAGCGCTCAGCGATTACAGGACACACCCAGAATGAAAGTTGGTGCAAAAAAATGGCCAAAAATTAGCACAATCACCCCATGGCTTTTACAGTCAGGGAGCTGCAATTGGGTGGTCAACACTGACCGGCAAATCGCAGCAATCAATCTAACAGTCTTCGACCCTTCTTTTTATGTGCCTCCATTTTTGTGAAAAATGAATTTTTATTTCATGCAAAAGTGCCTCTAGGAGCAATCGGGGTGTTGCCCCTACTCCTAGAGGCTCCATTCTCCCTCCTCTAGCCTCGCCCTCATAATGTTGATTGAAAGGGCTAGGCGGTGTTCACCTCATCCTGCCTGGCCCTGTCAATCAACCTGATAAGGGTGGGGCTAGAGGAGGGAGAATGGAGCCTCTAGGTGTAAGGGCAACACCCCCATTGCTCATAGAGGCTCATTTGCATAAAATGCACAAAACAGAGGCACATAGAAAGAAAGGACAAAGACTGTTAGCTTCAGCTATCTATACCCCTTCGTGGGCCCCATTCTCCTTTAGCACCCAAAAAAAACCTAAAAAATCGGAATCAATTAGAGTCTATGGAGCTGTTCACCTGCTCTCTAACAGCAGGATCTGACGCGCCCAGCGTGAGCATGTGACGACACCACCCTGGGAGCGTCAGGTCCTGCTGCCTGCAGTGAGGAGTGAGTGTGTGATGGCCATTACATAAATAGGTGTCACATGGCTGTTTTTCACGTCCGAAGAGGCCTAAAGGTCTTAGAGGGGTTGTACGGTTTCAGGAGGAAAAAGGACAACAGAGAAATTGCGTGCTATAAAGAAGAGATCGTTACTTATCGGGCAGATCCTGTACAGCTGCTCCAGTTCTCCCATTTGGACTTTGCAGTGGTGATATCACATCAATCATATGACCGCTACAGCCAATCACTGACCTGAGTAATGCATCAAAGGTTAGTGATTGGCTGCAGTGGTCTCATGTTGTCAGTGTGACATCACCAGTCCAGCCAGGTAAACAGATCTTGGCCGGGAGAACCGGAGCAGCTTCAAGGGATCTGCCAGGTAGGTAATGATCACTTCTATATTGCGGGCAATTCTTCTGTGTTGTTCGGTTTCCTCCTTTAAAGGGATAGAATAAGTTATCCTCTATCCACTGGATATGTAATAACTGACAGATTTGTAGGGGCCATGGGCCTGACCACTGGGACCCGCACACATCACAAGAACACGGGACCCCATTTAATGTAGAGATAGTCGATCATGGTCTCCCACCATTTTGTCCAAAGTCTATAGGCCCTGATTTATCACACCTTCACTCCAGAATTCTGTCTTCAAAAAGTCGCACGATAGGGCTTTTGCGACTTTTTTGCGCATTTTTTTGCGACTTTTTGCATGTGTACACCACTCACTCCAGTTTGTAATATGGGTGGAAAAGTGGGTGTGGTTAGCCATGTTAATGAGTTTCACTCCAGATTTATCATTGCGACTTTTTAAAAAAAGTCGCAAAATAGTCGCAATCTCACTCCAGGAGGAGGGTGGAGTAGGAAAAGTGGAGTAGCTTCTCTAGACAGAAGTGTTAGGTTTAAGGACAAGCCACATTTATCAAACAACCTGTGACGTTTGATAAATGTGGCACAAAGTATTCCAACACAGACTGAAGCAAAACTGACTTCAAATATTTTCCTAATGATAAATTCCCCCCTATGAGATTTCTGTAGATAGCTAAACGCTTCCGCAATCCCATAGAGATGAATAGAAGGGCGGTACATGTCCTCGACCTACCGCTCCATTCATATGGGGGCATGGAACCCTCTTTTTCATGATTGGTGGATGTCCCAGAGGTCAGACCATCACCGAATTAATTGTAACTTGGGATCTGATATTTGATGTTTTGCTGTATTTTTATTATACTTAGATATTATTGGATTGTATTATGTTTCGAAACTGATTTTAAGGGGGTTTTCTCACTTCACCAAGTGGCATTTATCATGTAGAGAAAGTTAATACAAGACACTTACTAATGTATTGTTGTTATCCATATTGCTTCCTTTGGTGTCTGGATTCATGTTTTCATCACATTATACACTGCTCGTTTCCATGGTTACAGAACACCCTACAATCCATCAGTGGTGGTCGTGCTTGCACAATATAAGAAAAAGCTCTAGCCTATGTGCGCTCCCATGGTCTTTGCCACCAGAGACGCTGATGCTTTTTCCACCACTGATGGATTACAGGGGGATCGTAACCATGGAAACGAACAGTGTATACTGTGATGGAACAATGAATCCAGCAAAGGAAGCAATATGGATAATAACAATACATTAGTAAGTGTCTTGTATTAACGTTCTCTACATGATAAATGCCACATGCTAAAGTGAGACAACCCCTCAGGATAGGTCATCCATATAAGATCTGCATGTGCTGTCTCCTGTCTCTCTTCCTGTTCACCGCTGCTTTGCCATAGAGCAGAAAGAGAGAAGAGAGACGGCACGTGCGCATTTCACATGCCGTCTCCTCATACAGCGATTGGCGGGGGTGCTGGGTGTTGGACCTCCGCTGTCTGTTATTGATGACCTATTCTGATAGGTCATCAATATAGGAGAACCCCTTTAATACAAGGCACTTACTAATGTATTGTTATTATCCATATTGCCTCCTTTGCTGGCTGGATTCATTTTTCCATCACATTATACACTGCTCGTATTCAGGAGTTATGGTTACTGCCGCGCATGTGTGCCTATGTGCACTCCCACGGTTTCAACCACTAGAGAGCCCTGCGCCTTTTCCTACAGTGTGCAAGCACGGCCACCACTGCTGGATTACAGGGTGGTCATAACTGTAGAAACAAGCAGTGTATAATGTGATGGAAAAATGAATCCAGCCAGCAAAGGAGGCAATATGGACAATCACAATACATTAGTAAGTGTCTTGTATTAACTTTCTCTACATGATAAATGCCACTTGCTGAAGTGAGACAGCCCCTTTAAGCTACTTTACAAAACTGTAACACAGTTTTAAATTTGGGTACATAGGAGTTAAAGATGAGCGAACGTGCTCGTTACGAGCACTGTATCGCTCGGCTCCCGTGCGAAATGCCCACAGGCATTGCGGATCCGTCCTCAGCTGCATGTAAGGCAATGGGGATGGATCGTTTGGTATGAGTGTCATACCAAACGATCCGTCCCCATTGCCTTACATGCAGCTGAGGACGGATCCACAATGCCTGCGGGCATTTGTTCGCACGGGAGCCGAGCGATACAGTGCTCGTAACGAGCACGTTCACTCATCTCTAATAGGAGTACATTTTGCTTTCAGAATTACCATATTCCTCTAAATGTAGACTTTTGAAGATTCTTAATGAACATTTGGCATAAGGGGCAGACAGATATAAACCCACTAGACAGCACATGCCAGGTATGCTCTCCAGCTGTTTCCTCTGGGGACACCAGCTTCCTGCCGGGAGGACTTTTTACTACTTCTAGTATGGACACTCATTCTTGGCTTTTGATGTGAACTTCACAATTACCACTGAACAGGTCTTCGTTTCCACATCAAAGGTAGCATGGGAACCAAAAGTCACCTTAATAGTGGTCCTAAAATTCCAGTCTGAGAATCTGGGCCTGATATTAACAGTAACAGTGAATTACAGGAAATTGTCTTAAATGTTTAAACACATATGGGGGAGATTTATCAAAATTGGTGCAAAGGAAAACTGGCTTAGTTTCCCATAGCAACCAATCAGATTCCACTTTTCAATTTCTAAAGGAGGTCTGAAAAATGTGGAATATGATTGGTTGCTATGGACAACTAAGGTAATTTGCCTTTACACCAGCAAACCAAAAGGTATACTCTCTTTCTTGTCCATAACAACCAATCAGAACGCAGCTTTCATTTTTCAAGAGCAAAATATGAACTGGATCCTGTGCTGTGATTGGTTGCTGTGGACAACAAGGACAGTACAGTTTTGATAAATGAGGCCCATCGTATGATATCACAAAGAACATTTTAGCACATGAGAACCGTGTACATGCCTATATCACGCAGTGCCATTTTATGGTTATGTGATATACACCATATATAGACAGATTTATAGCTTTGTGCTAAAGTACAAAAAAATCAGCTACACTGAACGTTCCCAAGAGCAGAGTGGCCTCAATAATTCATAAATTGAGGAAGCTTGGAATGACCAAGACTCTACCTACAGCTGGCCACCCCACCAAACTAAGTAATCGGGGTGAAGGGCATTGGTAAGAAAGGTGACCTAGAACCCAATGGTCATTCTGGCTGAGCTCCAAAGATCCTGTGTGCAGATGGGAGAAACTCCCAGAAGGTCAACCATAACTGCCACATGCCACCAATCTGGGCTTTATGGCCGAATGGCCAGAAAGAGCTTTTCTTCAGTAAAAGACACTTGAAAGTTTGTATTAAAAAAAAAAAAAGCTCCTAAAGGTCTCTCAGACTGTGAGAAACAGGATTCTCTGGTCTGATGAAACCGAGATTGAACTTTTCGGCCTCAATTCTAAGCACCATATCTGGAGAAAACCATGCCATATAGTGGTTTGCCAGGGGCTGATCGAGATTAGACAGCACAATCTGCTGCCTGAAAATGTCAATTTTTTAACATGTCAAAAGATTTGGATTGCGAGATGACCAAGCGTTTGCTCTTTGATTGGGCAATAGGCGGCAGTATTAGACTGCCAGATGATCGCTAACGAACATTCATAGGAACGCTCGTCAGGTGTAATACAGGCTTTAGGGACAAATGTGAAAATCCTTGAGTGGCCCAGCCAGCGCTATGACTTGAACCCAATTGAACATCTCTGGAAAGACCTGCAAGTGAATGTCCACCGACGGTCCCCATCCAACCTGCCAGAGCTTAAGAGGATCCGCAGAGAAGAATAGCAGAAAATTCCCAAATATAGGTGTGCAAACCTTGTGTTATCATACCCAAGAAGACTGGAGGCTGTAATCACTGCCAAAGGGGCTTCAACTAAGTCCTGAGTAAGGCTAGTTTCACATCTGGATCAGAGATCTCCGGATCCAGCACTGCCGGATACTACTGCCTTCCCGCAGGACTCCATTTACTATAATGGGGTCTGGCAGAGATTCAGCCTCTACCCGACAAATATGCCGAGAATCAGCTGGACAAAAACCTTACAATGCAGCAGTTTTTGTCCAGCCAATTCCCTGCTTTGTCTGCAGGACCTTCTGGCCGGAACACCCGGCTGCAGTTTCGGCCCCTTTCACACCTGCGGCAGGGGACTACGGCAGGCTGTGCTGCCACAGGTGCATGTGTGGGGCCCACACTCCGGCCCCATTCACTTTAATGGGGGCGGGGCGCGGATTCGGCCGCAGCACGGCAACCCCTGCCAAGAGGCAGCCGGAACAAAAGTACAACATGTTGTGACAACAGAAAGTATTTCAGTCACACAGAATGGAAGGGTATCCCAGATTATAATGCTTTCTCAACTTGGTGGGCCTGGATATTTCACCAACTCCCTGGCATACGTACCTTTAAAGACAACCTGTCACATCTCCTGACTTGTCTGTTTTATCAACTACCTGCATTCCTCATGGAATAGGGCAATTCCAGGGCATCTATTCTTGTGATTATTGTGCTGTTCTATTCCACTATTATTCCTAATAGAAGTTTATGAATTGCCAGCAGTCTATGTTAAAAGGTCCATCTGAGTGATACCATTTGGGAGCGAGTCCCTTCACTGACACTGGCAGCACTGATTGTACAGAAGTCATAAACTTAATGTAGTAGGAATAATTGGGGAATGGCAAAACAGGGAGTTATATGGAAAGAAACTCAGAATTGTTATTAAATGAGGATTGCAAGCAGTTGCTAAAACAGACACGTCAGGAGAGGTCCTCTTTCATTTAAATTCTCTGCATTACACTTTCTCATTGCCTTATGCCCCCCTTCACTTTTTTGATCATAATGGTAGGTTCTGGGTGAATTTGTGCACTGGTCCATCATACTGATTTCTGAATTTAGCGCCTAGACATTTACTGGGAATAGGACCAGGCACCGCACATCTATAGAGCTGTGTAGTCCTAGTGCAGCAGCCAGTAATGACAGCTGATCAGCAGGCGTGCCGGGAGTCAGAGCGCGGCTGATATTGATTATCTATCCTAAGGATAGGTCATCAATATGAAGTCCTGAAAAACCTCTTTAAGGGCTCATGCACACGAGCGTGTGCAGTCAGTGCCCGTGCTGTGGACCATAATTTGCGGTCCACAATGCACGGGCACTGACAGTGGGGCCGCCAGATTCGGATCGCAGACCCATTCATTTGAATGGGGTCCGCGATCCACATCCGACGGTCCGCACCGTAAAAAAGTAGTGCAGAGGCATGGCCAGAAACACCATGGAAGCACACCGTAGTGCTTCCGTGGTGTTCCGGTCCGTGCCTCCACTCCGCATCTCCATTGAAGTGAATGGGTCCACGATCCGTGATGCGGGCTGCACACGGACCCGGCGGATGCGGGCCGCAATATGGGCACGGGCCAGCACAGGCCGTGTGCATGAGCCCTAAAACTGAGCATGTTGTGAGGCAAGTTTAAAGATTAAAGTGGTATTCCAGTTATAACAATTTATCCTCTATCCTGTGGATAACTACAGATTGGTGGGGGTTCTACTACTGGGACCCCCACCAATCATGAGAGGAGCCCCCATGAAATGGACGGAGAAGCTGGCTGGAAATGCGCACCGCCGCTCCATTCATTTCTATGGGAGTGCCAGAGATAGCCCAGCGATAGGACCCCCCACCAATCTTATAGTTATCCCCTATCCTGTGAATATAACCAGAATACCCCTTTAAATTATTTACATTATCAGTGATTTCCTACTATGTATCAGGTAATAAAGCAAAGCTTCATGGGAGAAATAAACCCCCCCAATACTCAATTTTATTCTTCTAAGGAATACATTATGTTCTTAGGTCATCAGTATCTGCATGGCGGGGTGTCGGAGAAGGCAGTGGCGCCTGCAGTATTACCGTGGCCTTCTCGCAGGCTATTGACATCACGACCATAGGTCACATGGCCTTGGCGCAGATCGGCCCCACTGAAGGGAATGAGGCTGAGCTACGCCCAGGCCACGTCACATATGGTCATTACGTCACTGGTCTACGGGAAGCAGCGAGAAGGCCACAGTGCTACTGTGAGTGCCACCGTCTTCTCAAAGAGTTGATCACAGAGGGTCCCGGGTGTCAGACTCCCACTGATCAGATGCGGATGACCTATCCAAAGTATAGATCATTAGTCAAAAAAAAAAAAAAAAAAAAAAAGGCGATAACCCCTTTAAGCATTTTCTTTTTATTTGGCTGGACAATCCCTTCAAAATCCCAATGTATCAAAGATGTTACATAACAAAACATGGAGGATATTTTATCTAGAAGTACTCAAGTCCACAGACTTTTACTCTTTGAATATAGTATTTATGCCTGTGGATAAAAATTTGTAGAATTCGTACAAAATCTGTCCTAAGCTAAAGAAGCACAGATCCTGAAATGCCCAAATCCTTTTGTGTTACCCCCAACTTAAAGAGGCTCTGTCACTAGGTTTTAACCTATGTATTTAAATACATAGGTTAAAACCCCTTAACTTGTACATTTATAACATACCTTTATTGCAGAGTACAGCGCAGCGGTTGTGCTGGAAAACAAACTTAAAACTGTATGTTAATGAGCCTTCGGAGCACTGGGGGGGCGGGCTCTTTCTTCCTGAGCACCGCTTCTTCACCGGCCCCCGGGGCCCGAGGCTCTCCCCCATGCCGAAGTCCATGCCCCTCTTGAAATAGATTGACAGCGCTAGACCATTCGGCCAGCGCTGAAATCCCACGCCTGCGCAGTTCGATCGCGCCGGCGCGTGCGCACAAGGATAGAAGCGCTTGCAGTGTTCGGCACTGCAAGCGCTTCTGCGCATGCGCCGGCGTGATCGAACTGCGCAGGCGCGGGATTTCAGCGCTAGGCCGAACGGTCTAGCGCTGTCAATCTATTTCCAGAGGGGAGTGGACTTCGGCATGGGGGAGAGCCTCGGGCCCCCGAAGGCTCATTAACATACAGTTTTAAGTTCGTTTTCCAGCACAACCGCTGCGCTGTACTCTGCAATAAAGGTATGTTATAAATGTACAAGTTAAGGGGTTTTAACCTATGTATTTAAATACATAGGTTAAAACCTAGTGACAGAGCCTCTTTAAAAAAATCTGCAGGTAAAAATCAGAGAAAATGTCTATTCCAGCCAAAGAACATGCGGCTCTGCAGTGGCAGACGTGGTACGGGGACCGAAAGTGGAGAGGAGAACTCGGCAGTGGAACTGGAGTGCTGGGACAGGTATTTTTTCCCTGCACCCTGCCTGGCAATATCATAAGTGGTGTCTGGTCTCGGAGAGCCCCTTTAAGATTACTTCCACCAGTTTTCTGATGCAAGTAACTCCTGAAATCTATGCTAGCTCCTGGCTGGTATAGATTTCAGATTCTGTGTGTGTCTCTCAATAATTTTGTAGTCCTGATAAAGCTCCTCTAATGTTCCAGTGGATGTAAAAGATTTGTCAAATGGTGTGTATTATTGAATGGATATAAGACATTATGGCTTAAAGGGGTTGTTCATTTTCTGGGGTGTCTTTAGGGCAGACCCACTTTGTGGCAGGACCTGCAGAGGGAAGCATACTTACTTGCTCCTCGCCGCTGGGTCCTTGCTCCTTCATTCTCCAACCACCACCGCAGCGGTCAGGCCCTCCACTGTCAACATCTGGTTAGACGCAATACCTGGCCGCATCAGTGACTTGCCCTCCTTGTGTCATGTGAGCAATTGACGTGACTCAAGGGAAGCAAGTCACTACTGTGGCGGCATAAAGCCGAATCAGGGCACCATCGGGGGTAACAAAGGAGTCAGGACATAGCAGTGGGGAGCAGGTAAGTATGCTTCCCTCTGCAGGTCCGGCCACAAGAGAAGGGAAGGGGTCTCCCAAAAGACCCTCAGAAGATAAATAACCCATTTAAGGGGTATGTGCATTTTTAGCCGCCATTGACCTAGGATGGGGCCTAGGATGTGTGCTGCATAGCTGCACCTCTGCACATCAGGTGAGGACATACTTGTGCTGGATGGACCTAAGGATAACCATGCACTTGACAGCTGGTGGCAGAATGCTCATTTAACCAACAGCTATTCTTCCCGAACCCCTCCACCATACACAGGTACTCTCAACTGAGCATGCATGTATTCTGAATGGGGAGAGTGGAGTACATTGCTAGTAGACTCCTCTGACGACAACTTATCTGCCCTCTGTTGGCTGGGTCAGCCAACATTCATCCAATGTGTTTATCCAGCTTTAAAGAAGAACTCCAGACAAAAATTTTATTCCATGTCCTGCTAGAAATGTACATGATATAATCTGTAGTGAATGTCATTTTCTTACCAGTGTCTGAATTTTTGACTTATATCATCCTGAAGTTTCTTATCTGTGTCATGTGACCAGCAATTAGACCGACCAACTCACACATAGACTTATGTGTGGACAGGAAGTCTAATTCTCTATGTATTCCTATGAGACTGAAAGTGAGGCTCCCATAGGAATGAATAGAGCAGTTACTGGCTTTCTGTCCTGGGTCAGTTGGAGGTCAGGGAGTTGGTCACATGACCCAGCTACAATAAGAAGAGAGGTTTTTACTCACAGAAACAGTCACTGATAAAAAAAAAAAAAATGACAATCACTACAGATATCATGCACCTTTCTAATAGGTCAGAGAATAAAAAATATTTTCCGGGAGTTCTTCTTTAAAGGGATTGTCACATTAAGACAACTTACCCCCTTACCTTGTCTAATAACAGGGGTGCACAAAGTTTTCGAGTTGGGGGTCACATTGTCAGACTGAACCAAAAACAAGGGCCAAAAATAAAATTTAAAGGGGTATTACCAACTGAAATACTGTATTTATGGAATTTTGAACATACAGTATACACCATTAATGTCTAGTTACCGTTCCAGGACTCCCATGTAATGGGAGAATACATGAAGTAAAACATATGAGCAGCCACATCATATAGACATAAACGTCTGTTACCAGATGGTTGAGGGCCGGACAGAATGGTATCATGGGCCGCATGTGGCCCCCAGGCTGCAGGTTGTGCACCCCTGGTCTAATAGGCTCTGGGTCCACTGCTGATGAGAACAGGGTCCCTATTTGAATGGAGCAGAAGACACACTTGCTGTTCCACTGCTCATTCAACTCTATGGGACTGACAGGAGATAGCAAAGTACAAGCGCTCAGCTATCTCCAGCAGCCCCATAAGAGCTGAAGTGGCAGCGCGATGTGCGACTGCCGGTCCACTCAAGCAGAAGAGCATGAGAGCCCATGTTCTTGTGATCAGCAGGAACCCCACTGTTCAGACACATCACCTATCCTGTGGATAGGGGACAATTTGTCTTAAAGGGACAACCTCTTCAAGGACATCAAGTTATTGATGCCAAAAATGGATAGTCCCTTTAAGAGTAATCTTTCCACCATAAATTATAGTGGCCTGTGCCGAAAATTTGGCACAAAAAAATATAATATAAAATATATACACATCCTCAAACATGGCGCAACAGGACACTGAATGAAAGAGACTGAACAGTGTTATACTAGTGATTTGAATCAAGATTAGTGACAAAAGATCTTTAAAACCAATCAAGAAAGGGAAAGAAAAAGCCGAAAAGTTTTGTTTTTAACATCAAAAGATCATTAATTTATTCAGGAGAAATTAATGCACAGTAGCACTACTCAAACACACTAGTACTTTTAGTATATTTATTTATATATATATATATATATATATATATATATATATATATATATATATAAAAAGAGAATCAGGTTGTGGGATAAGAAGTATAAAGAAAATCAACAATAAGTGCTTGCCGGATGGATGCACACAATGGGGACCATGGATTTGGTTCAAGTGCATCACACAAATTCAGGCACCTGCTCCCTAAAGCATTAAAAAGTCATCTATATACACTAAAAAAAGCAAAAAGAACTAAAAACAATGCCATCCTAATATACACATACTCCTGCAAAGAAAATAAAAAGTGTTTCCTATAGCACCCTTCAAATCGGTATCCGAACAATCCTCTAGTCTCCTTCACTGAAGGTAGAACCTCAGGTTACCTAAACACTAGACATCCCTCCTAGGGATTAGAGTTAAACGCACTAGCACTATGCCTACGCAGCAAGAACGAGCACTACTATTACACCTATAGAGCTCCTCTTCAACAAAGTGACTTAAAGGGTTTCTGTCACCAGAAAATAGCCCATATAAGTGGCTGTAATTTCCCATGTGCCCATGACAGGTGACACCATATATGTAACTAAAAATCCCCCTACTGCAGCCGTTATCTCAAAAAACTGATTCTTATAATATGTAAATGAGCGTTCGCTAGGTGCAGGGGGCGGTAACCCTGCACCTAGTATCGTCTTTAGCCCACCTCTAACCACGCCTTCCTTCCTCAGATTGACAGGGCCAGGCAGCTTCTTCTCTCCGCTGCCGGCCCTGTCCGTAGCTGAAATCCCACGCCTGCGCCGTGCGCTTTACATTCGGCGCAGGCGCAGTGACTGCTGATGCCTGCCAAGTACTGGCAAACCGAATGTAAAGCGCACGGCGCAGGCGTGGGATTTCAGCTACGGACAGGGCCGGCAGCGGAGAGAAGAAGCTGCCTGGCCCTGTCAATCTGAAGAAGGAAGGCGTGGTTAGAGGTGGGCTAAAGACGATACTAGGTGCAGGGTTACCGCCCCCTGCACCTAGCGAACGCTCATTTACATATATATAAAAGAATCACTTTTTTGAGATAACGGCTGCAGTAGGGGGATTTTTAGTTACATATATGGTGTTACCTGTCATGGGCACATGGGAAATTACAGCCACTTATATGGGCTATTTTCTGGTGACAGAAACCCTTTAACCGCATCCCTCAACTCAAGTCCTCAGGGCCCACCTTGATTTAAGAATATCCCTCAGAATGAATACCTGAGGTAAGTCCTGACGCACCGACACCAATCATATCACCTGCTGAATGCTAAGTAAATCCTGAAAACATGGCCGGCAGGTGGGCCCTGAGGACTGGAGTTGAGGAACCCTGCTCTAGAGTCTCGCACTCAAAAGCTTGGGTTGGGTGGTGGGAATTATAATAGTCTTGACAGCGGTGAGAGACAGACTAGGGGATAGGATTGCTGCGCAGTATAATGAATAGTATCTGTACAAGGACAACTATATGACACACACCAAGCTGGTTTACAGAGAATCTTTACAAAGTTGTATCCTGCGTTGTTAATCCTGGACTGTGATCTTGCCATTTCTGCTGGAAAGGAGGCCTTGTCCAGGAGGAAATGTTTAGGTGAATCACAGACATTCATGTCGCTGAAACAATACATGGTGTCTCTTCACATTGCAACTGAATAAAAGTTATCGAGCGAACCATCCAAATATATAGATGCATTATGTACTGGCTCTTGTCTTCTTGGACAGGAATCCATAACCCAGGTGTTCTGCTTTCCAATATTATGGATCACATCACCATGGTCTCCACATGGAAGGGGTTGGAGGCTGAATATCCGGGGTCCTCTCATTGTCCTGCACAGTTTCCATCCCACTTTTACCAATCTCCACATCATCCACATCAGAGCAGCTGTCATCAGAGGATGATCCTAACAAGCTAAGAGCACACGAAGGATCAGAAGATGGGGAATCCAAAAGCACATCCAAAACAAGATCTTGAAGACTTCCCTCACTCAAAGGCATGGACTCCAGCAAATGGTTAAGCAAGTCGGCCGCCAAGCTAGAATCAATGCCTGGACAGCTGGACACGAAGGTGTGCACTTCATGCATACACTGGATGTAGCCTGCTGCAAATCGTTCACTGGCCTCACGCTGTAACTGGTCCGTTTCTGGAGAAAGTTAAAAGAAATTTTACTTCATTTCTCCAAACCCATGGGGCAAAGAGACAGTGGCACTTCAAGATCACAAAATAGGTAATAGCTATGGAAGCTCAAGTTTCATATACAGCACATATATACCCACCGGCTGATCTCGACTGAAGGATCCGTTGGACACGCTTTACCGTCAGCTCAAGAACTTCTGCATTCTCCATCTTTGATTGAAACTATTGAGAAGATATCAAAATATAAGGATCAGTGAAACCCACAAGATTCCTCCAAACCAGGGCTGTGGAGTCGGTAAGCCAAAGCCCCAACTCCGACTCCTCAATTTCCCCTGACTCCGACATGTTTGAGTGATAACTTTAAACAAACTTTGCATAAATCAATAGTACAGATATGTAATGACAAAAAGAGTTTGTAATATATGTTTTACTAGATATCTTTACTCTGCACTTTCAGTTTCACTTTTCTCTGGGTACAGCTCACTAAGGGCCTGATGTATGAAAACTGTCTAGTTCTAAGACTTTCTTTGTTGCCCATAGCAACCAATCAGAGCTCCCCTTTCATTTCTTGAAATGAAAGGGGAGCTCGAATTGGTTTCTATAGGCAACAAAGAAAATTCTACACCTAGACAGTTTTCATACATAAGGCCCTAGGTGTTTTGCATCAGCAGATAGAAGCAATGAGAGCAGATAACCTCTCCAAACAAGAGCTCAGAGGAAAGCATACAGAGAGAACATGCAAAGGACAAGTGATTTATGCACAGTTTATTGAAATTTTAGATATACTAAGAAGTACTTGCCTTAAAGGGGTTTTCTCAGCACATTGATTCACTGGCTGACAGGCAGTTTGCACTTACTATGTCTCCTCAGGCTGTGGGGGGTTCTCCAGCAGTTGTGATCTCTAACACAATTACAGGTAAAGCCATCTTTCTCAGTCCTCAACAAATTTTCCTTACTGAGGTCACTCCTGCTCTCAGCCAATCAGACAAGTCTTTCTGGTCTGCAGGTTACCAAAGAAACCTGTGTACAGTGAGAGACCTGCTGAACTGTCTATAGTTCATGACTAAAGTAAAATCTACTGACCACTGTATTTAGAAAATGTCTTCTTTTAACTGTCATTTTATGTTGAAAGCTAATCTTTGTAACTAGTGAGAAAACCCCTTTAATCCTGTTTTCTCTAGCAGATCTGAGATGAGTACAGCCATTCCTTCCCAGTGCCTTTTTCCTCTGATCTGTAGCAGAAGAGTTTCACTTCTGAGCATCTACTTGAAGGGCAGCACAAGGTCATCCCAACTGAAAGCCTAGATCCTTAGATCAGGAATAGAACAGACATTTCTAGGACATTTCATCATGTTCCCAAATTCTTATGAAAATATATTCAGCACATACTGCATTGAACTAAATGTACCAATTTATTATATATTTTAGGAGTCAGAGTCGGTCCATTTTATACCAACTCCACCAAAATGGTCACCGACTCCACGACTCCGACTCCACAGCCCTGCTCCAAACCCAAGACTACAATAACAATATTTGGATTTAGGTTCTAAGATTTGCAAGATTTTATGTTCACTCTACAAATTATGTATGATGTCAGTGGTCATATTTCACATGAATACACACCTCATTGTCAGCAAGGATTCCTCGAAGCTCCTGTAGACTTTCATTAATCCTGGCCCTTCTCCTTTTCTCCACAAGAGGTTTCCTTGTCTACAAGGAAAATAAAATGAGGAGTGAAAAATGACGCCAGGATCCTAAATTCTATTGGCAAGAAAAATGGAAGCAACTACATGGCATACTTGTCCACAAAGAAACAATATACCAACTATTACTTTCTTCAAGCAAACACAACATTTGTAGAAGTCTACGCAAAGTACCATCAATATCTTATCACTGGTCGTCTTGAATCATTCCACCAACATCAGTGCTCATCCACCCAGCACAAATAATCTTCCACTTACATGTCGTCTACAACCCCAAATATGACTGTCCATTTCTGAGTTCCTCTTAGGGTACGACCACAGGGTCAGGTTTCTTGATGCAGTTTTGGAGGCCAAAATCAGGAGTGGATCATAAAAGGAGATAAAGTATAAAAGACAGATACAACCTCTATTTTCTGCATCAGAAAACCTGACCGTCTGGCTGTACTCTTACACTTCTTTATGGGGTACTCAATAAAAATGTAGCCTACTCTAGATACAGTCAAAGTCAGTTTTGATACTGATAAATTTTGGTACCCCATTCTCATCTAATCAGTGCTTGGAGTTTATCACAATTTCTATGTTTTGCTTTACCACCTGCTTTTTGAGGATTGACTTCAGGTTCTCAAGGGGATTGAGATCTGAGGAGTTTCTTGACCATGGACCCAAAATGTTAATGTCTTGTTCACCGAGTCACATAGTTATCACTTTTACCTTGTGACATCGTGCTCCTTCATGCTGGAAAAAGGCATTTTTTGTCACCAAATTGCTCCTGGATGGTTGGGAGAAGTTACTCTTGGAGGGTGTTTTCTACCGTCCTTATTCATGGCAGTGTTCTTTGAAAAACTTTTGGGTGAGCCAATTACCTCAGATGAGAATCAACCTCACACATGAATGGTCTTAAGAAGATCAT
Source organism: Rhinella marina (assembly GCA_900303285.1). Taxonomy (NCBI): domain Eukaryota; kingdom Metazoa; phylum Chordata; class Amphibia; order Anura; family Bufonidae; genus Rhinella; species Rhinella marina. The sequence goes on from ONZH01025596.1 coordinate 192,218, forward strand.
AACAATTTTGTCTAAGAACACTGAATAAAGTATGGCATCAAAACATCCTCTACGAGAAACTTCTCCCAACCCTCCAGAAGCAATTTGGTTATAAACAATGCTTTTTCGAGCATGATGGAGCACCATGTCAGAAGACAAAAATGATAAGGCCTGTTTGACACATGCCAGATCTGCTTAAAGGGTTTCTGTCACCAAGTTTGTCCCTATTAAACAGGATGAAATTCTCAATATGCCAAATGTCACCTGATTTTAAGTCTGCTATGTATTTCATTCACAGTGTCCCCGTTTTTATGTAATTCAACCTTTTATCATATGCTGATTAGCCTCCTAGGAGCAGGGGGGGGGCGTTGCCCCTATTCCTAGAGGCTCCATTTGCCCACCTCAATCCACGCCCTTTTCTTCCTGAGTGACAGGGCTAGGCCAGCGTTCATCTCCTCAGACTGACCCCGTCTGCTGTCTCGCGCCTGCGCCGTCCCGTGCAGGCACAGTGAGGGAGCTAAAATCGGTGAGCTTCCCTCACTCACTACGACTGCGCCGAATACTGAGTGGGACGGCGCAGGCGCAAGACGGCAGACAGGGCCAGCCTGAGGAGATGAACGCTGGCCTGGCCCTGTCACTCAGGAAGAAAAGGGCGTGGACTAAGGTGGGCAAACAGAGCCTCTGGAAGCAGGGGCAACGGCAACAGGGACTTGGTGACAGAAACCCTTTAATGCAGATGTGAAACAGGCTTAACTAAGTGGTCCAGTGAACAAAACATTTTGAGTCCATGGTCTGGGAACTCCTCAGATCTCAATCCCATTAAGAACCTGTGGTCAGTCCTAGACCAACAAAAACACAGAAATTGTGATAAACTCCAAGCACTCATTAGGCAAGAATGGGTCGCATTCAGTCAGGATTTGAGCCAGGGCAAATTGAAGAAGTCTTGTAAAAGAAGGGTCAACAATGGACATATTGAGTCTTTGCATAAACTTCATGGATTAGTTAATAAAAGTTAAAAAAAAAAATCCCATAAATAATGCTTAGAATTGTACTGCAGTATATCATAGAAACATCTGATAACATGATCTAAAATCAATGGAGCAGCAAATCAATATTTGTGTCAGACTGAAAACCTTTGGCCACGACAGCAAACAGTTCAAGTGAGGTACATTGATCCATGAGCATCCATGACCTCAGCAGACATGCCGTCTCACCACCTCAGAGTTAAAAAGCATCAAACACCGGCTTAAAATACACATGAAAAAATCTCGTCGTAGGTTTGAATCCGACCAAGGACAACATCTGCATGGAGTTTGTATGTTCTCCGCATGTTTGTGTGGGTTTCCTCCGGGTACTCCAGTTTCCTCCCACGGTCCAAAGACATACAGATAGGGAACTTAGATTGTGAGCTCTGGGGACAGTGAGTGATGATGTCTGTAAAGCGCTGCAGGATATGTCAGTGCTATATACGTGAGTGATATATAATAACTAAAAAATAGGAGCGAAGTATTCAGTACAGGAGGAGCAGCCTGTAGTGTAATATCACCGAGTACAGGAGGAGCAGCATGTAGTGTAATATCACCGAGTACAGGAGGAGCAGCCTGTAGTGTAATATCACCGAGTACAGGAGGAGCAGCATGTAGTGTAATATCACCGAGTACAGGGGGAGCAGCCTGTAGTGTAATATCACAGAGTACAGGAGGAGCAGCCTGTAGTGTAATATCACAGAGTACAGGAGGAGCAGCCTGTAGTGTAATATCACAGAGTACAGGGGGAGCAGCCTGTAGTGTAATATCACAGAGTACAGGAGGAGCAGCCTGTAGTGTAATATCACCGAGTACAGGAGGAGCAGCCTGTAGTGTAATATCACCGAGTACAGGAGGAGCAGCCTGTAGTGTAATATCACAGAGTACAGGGGGAGCAGCCTGTAGTGTAATATCACCGAGTACAGGAGGAGCAGCATGTAGTGTAATATCGCAGAGCACAGGAGGTGCAGCCTGTAGTGTAATATCACAGAGCACAGGAGGAGCAGCCTGTAGTGTAATATCACCGAGTACAGGAGGTGCAGCCTGTAGTGTAATATCACAGAGTACAGGAGGAGCAGCATGTAGTGTAATATCACAGAGTACAGGAGGAGCAGCCTGTAGTGTAATATCACCGAGTACAGGAGGAGCAGCCTGTAGTGTAATATCACAGAGTACAGGAGGAGCAGCCTGTAGTGTAATATCACCGAGTACAGGAGGTGCAGCGTGTAGTGTAATATCACAGAGTACAGGAGGAGCAGCCTGTAGTGTAATATCACAGAGTACAGGGGGAGCAGCCTGTAGTGTAATATCACCGAGTACAGGGGGTGCAGCGTGTAGTGTAATATCACAGAGCACAGGAGGTGCAGCGTGTAGTGTAATATCACAGAGCACAGGAGGTGCAGCATGTAGTGTAATATCACCGAGTACAGGAGGAGCAGCCTGTAGTGTAATATCACCGAGTACAGGAGGTGCAGCGTGTAGTGTAATATCACAGAGTACAGGAGGAGCAGCCTGTAGTGTAATATCACCGAGTACAGGAGGTGCAGCATGTAGTGTAATATCACAGAGTACAGGAGGAGCAGCCTGTAGTGTAATATCACCGAGTACAGGAGGTGCAGCGTGTAGTGTAATATCACAGAGTACAGGAGGAGCAGCCTGTAGTGTAATACTGTAATATCACAGAGTACAGGGGTGCAGCTGTAGTGTAATATCACCGAGTACAGGAGGTGCAGCGTGTAGTGTAATATCACAGAGTACAGGAGGAGCAGCCTGTAGTGTAATATCACAGAGTACAGGGGGTGCAGCCTGTAGTGTAATATCACCGAGTACAGGAGGTGCAGCGTGTAGTGTAATATCACAGAGTACAGGAGGAGCAGCCTGTAGTGTAATATCACCGAGTACAGGAGGTGCAGCCTGTAGTGTAATATCACAGAGTACAGGAGGAGCAGACTGTAGTGTAATATCACAGAGTACAGGAGGAGCAGACTGTAGTGTAATATCACCGAGTACAGGAGGTGCAGCCTGTAGTGTAATATCACCGAGTACAGGAGGTGCAGCGTGTAGTGTAATATCACAGAGTACAGGAGGTGCAGCCTGTAGTGTAATATCACAGAGTACAGGAGGAGCAGCCTGTAGTGTAATATCACAGAGTACAGGAGGAGCAGCCTGTAGTGTAATATCACAGAGTACAGGAGGAGCAGCCTGTAGTGTAATATCACCGAGTACAGGAGGTGCAGCCTGTAGTGTAATATCACAGAGTACAGGAGGAGCAGACTGTAGTGTAATATCATAGAGTACAGGAGGAGCAGACTGTAGTGTAATATCACCGAGTACAGGAGGTGCAGCCTGTAGTGTAATATCACCGAGTACAGGAGGTGCAGCCTGTAGTGTAATATCACAGAGTACAGGAGGAGCAGACTGTAGTGTAATATCATAGAGTACAGGAGGAGCAGACTGTAGTGTAATATCACCGAGTACAGGAGGTGCAGCCTGTAGTGTAATATCACCGAGTACAGGAGGTGCAGCCTGTAGTGTAATATCACAGAGTACAGGAGGTGCAGCCTGTAGTGTAATATCACCGAGCACAGGAGGTGCAGCATGTAGTGTAATATCACCGAGCACAGGAGGTGCAGCATGTAGTGTAATATCACCGAGTACAGGAGGTGCAGCCTGTAGTGTAATATCACAGAGTACAGGAGGTGCAGCCTGTAGTGTAATATCAATGAGTACAGGAGGTGCAGCCTGTAGTGTAATATCAATGAGTACAGGAGGTGCAGCCTGTAGTGTAATATCAATGAGTACAGGAGGAGCAGCATGTAGTAATATCATTGTGTACAAGAACTGTCAACATGTACAGAGGTACTACTACCCTCATCAGCTGGATGCAAACACTACCATCACACACAGGGTATAAGCAATAGGAGGCATGACACAGGGTGACTTACTGTCGTGCTGGGATACACCAAACCCTGTGATCTTCACCAGCCAGCCTGACTACTACACCCATCAGAGCACTGATGCCACAGATACATACAAGTAGTACCACCACCAGAAAAATGTACCGACACTTCCCAGGACCGGCATCCTGTGTACATATCACACGGTATACAGACGAGAACAGTCTCCATGTATCAGCTCCACCCCCGAAGGATCAGGCACACAACGAGGCCTACCGGAGATACGTATACGGACCGTGTAGTAAGTGCTGAAGGTCGCTCACCTGCCTGTCCGCCCGGTCCATGGTGACTAGGTACAGATACTAGGTGAGCAGTGCGTGTACAGGGCGAGCGCTCACACCTGCCTCTCCCCCCAGTCCATGTGACTATATACAACGATCTATGGGTCTCTTTGTGACGTCACAATGCGGCTGCTCACACTCGCCATATACCCTGCCTTATTTGCATGTGAATGAGAGGCCGCCGCTGACGTCACGTGGTACACGGGCCAATCATGGGGCTCGCTATTGTCCCAAGCGGCAGCTGCTGTGTAGAGCAGGAGAATTTTGTGGAGACAGAACGGAGATATTTTGGTTGGTGTCGCCGTCCGCAGCTCGTTTATCGTGTGTCTGAAAAATGTGGGAACATCTGCTGGAGTAGCCTGCTGAATGCTTGATAACCTTGTTGTATCACATGTATTTTTATGTGTCACACTCTAATGAGCCCTTGTAAGGTCTGGACATATATTACAGTATTGTGGCTCATACCCAACCTTTTTTTTAATGAACATGAGGACAATTTTGTTTCTTAAAGGGGTTTTCTCATTTCGGTAAGTGGCATTTATCATGTAGAGAAAGTTAATACAAGGGATATTGCTTCCTTTACTGGCTGGATTCATTTTCCCATCACATTATACACTGCTTATTTCCATGGTTACAATCACCCTGCAAAGCATCAGTGGTGGTCATGCTTGCACACTATAAGAAAAAGTGCCACCTCTTTCATGGCCGGGACCCTGGGAGCACGCATAGGCTGGTGCTATTTTCTTTAGTGTGCAAGCATGGCCACCGCTGATGAATTGCAGGGTGGTTGTAACCATGGAAACAACCAGCATATGGGGAAAAAAATGAATCCAGGCAGCAAAGGAGGCAATATGGACAATCACAATACAAAGTGATTTGTGATACCTTTCTCTGCATGATAAATGCCATTTGCTGAAGTGAGACAACCCCTTTTAACTATAAATTTTTATTGAATATTTTAACAGGAAAACACAGTCCAGTAATATAAAGGCATTACACAGGGGCGTAGCTATAGCCTCATGGGCCCTGGTGCAAGAGTTCAGCTTGGGCCCCCCTTCCCTCAGTGCATTGTGTGTCTTCTTATGTGGCACAGGGGTCTTTGGGCCCCCTCAGGCTCCTGGGCCCGGTAGCTACTGCTACCTCTGCACCCCCTATAGCTACGCCCCTGGCATTACACATGACCAATGTCCAGCACAGTACATACATACATAAATAAAAAAAACTACAAAAGAAATGGTAAGATGCCATAGCCAGGCACAAATATGGAACCGCGTTATCCATACAGAGGTAGTTCAAAAATGCCACATGTGGTGCCACAGGTTACAGAAGAGAAAACGAAGTATACTTGAGTGATTTCCATAAATGTGGGCAAGGTGCATATATCCAAAACAGACATAGCATTGGTGTACCAACCTTTAAATCAAGTCAGATAAAGGGTGAGCACATTTACTTCCAGTACATATAGACCGTCGGGCAGGTATCTTTGTCCTGGATCTCAAAGAATCAGCATAAATAACCTCATACTGGAAATATTGATTTACTACAGCCACGAGCTCTACAGGGGCTGCGGCACTCATGTGAGCACTGAGTCCTCTTCAGTGTTTACCTCACGGCATCTAGATCGTAGCGGCAGTGAAGGGAACAAAGAGCTGTTATTACATTGCACTGCCACAAGAATGGAGGCACATACAGGTAAAAAAAAATTGAATAGGACCCAGCACTCGCCTCTTCAAACAGGTTAGCAGCGGGAATGCCAGGAGTCAGACTATTGACTTTGGTGCAATGAGGGTGTCACCATTGCTCTTGTTGCACACCAGCTCCACTCATTTTTGTGGCCAGTCCCTACCTGGCTGCTTTGGGTCACAGGTCCAGACAATGGCAGCAAGGGCTCAAATGCAGTGAAACAGGCCCAAACTATGCTACTACCACCACTATGATTCACAGATGATGAGGTTGGTTATATGCTGTAATGCGATGTTTTCCTTTCTCCAAAGAAAACACCTCACTTAAACCAAATAGTTCTATTTTGGTTTTAAAACATTGTTACAATAGCCTTCTGGCTTGTCCAGGTGATCTTTAGCAAACTGCAGACGGGCAGCAATGTTCTTTTTGGAGAGCAGTGTCTTTCTCCTCACAATCCTGCCATGCACACCGTTGTTATTCAGTTTCCTCCTGATGGTGGACTTATGAACTACTTACTACTACTTACTATTAGCTAATGTAAGAAAGGCCTTTAGTTGCTTAGAGGTTACCTTGGGTTGCTTTGTCACCTCGTAGACTATTATACGCCTTGCTCTTGGCATGATCTTTGTTGGCCGACCAACAATGGTCTTGAATTTTTTTCCATTTGTACACAATCCGTTTGATTGTGGATTGGTGGAGTCTGGACTCTTTAGAGATTGTTTTGTAACATTTTTCCATCTGATGAGCATCAACAATTTTCTTGTAAAGTTCTCAGAAATTTCCTTTATTCCTGCCATGATACACTTCCACAAACACGTGTTGTGAAGATCAGATTTTGATAGATCCCTGTTCCTTAAATAAATCAGATAACCCATTCACACCCATTTAATATTATTATATGGTATTATATGATTCTTTTTCACAAAAAATAAACAACCAAGTCTAATATTCTTTAATTTGGTTATCTGTATCTACTTTTAGCACTTGTGTGAAAATCTGATGTTTTAGGTCACATTTATGCAGAAATAAAGAAAATTCTGAAGGAGTCACAAACTTTCAAGCACCACTGTAGACAGTTGTCAACCTTGGGGGTGTGGGGGAGGAGATCTGGCAGCCAATTTGTGTGTATGACCATCTTAAAGAGGTTGTCTGGAGCATTTTATAATCTTAGACAACTTTATGTCAGTATGATTCAGTTACAGAAAGGTCAGCCAGAGGCACACAGCATCATCGATCATGATGAGGCTGTACACTTCTGTAGTCCATAGCGCACAATCCCTCCCTCACACGGAGCGTGATTCCCGCAAGTGTGAAAGATCCCTAAAACTTAAAGTGTGACTGTTGTTTTGTTTTATTTTTAAGATTGTACAGGGACAGGAACATTTTTGTAATGTACTTTATTAGTGCTGAAGACACCTGTGTGTAACATACAGGGGTTTCCAGCCACGTCTTATCACTACCCCAGTCCCTGACTATGTACATATGTCCTATCCCTGCCAACCTCACTTGTTACACACAAGAGTCTTCAGCACTCAGCAAAGCTCTGAAGACAGATTCTTTTCAGTTACAGCTTTGATAGACTATTTAATTAATGGGGTTGACCCATCTGAGACATTGATGGCATATCACTAGAATATGTCACATAGGTGTGTGTGCACTCATTCACCTCAGGGGCTCAGTTTGGGAGATAGGAGTTGGTCACAGAGGTAAACCGCTCTAACATTGATCTTAGTGATATGCCATCAATTTCCCAGATGGCAATACCTCTTTAATGTTCTTACACCAAACGGAAGCTCTTAAAGGGGTCATCCAATACTATAAACTGCCCCCTCCCCCATATACCGGGCCCCTCACAGGGAATATACTTACCCCCGCTCCTGGTCCTCACACTGCCGCTGCTGCTTCTCCCTGTGGGCTGATGAAAACATCTGGTGTCGGGATGGGGGAGGGGGGCAGCCAATGGCAGACGGGGACATAGACGAGCCTCCCTAGCATCGCAGGTGACACTAGGCTGCTCCCCCCGACACTAGATGTTTTAATTGGGGTACGGGGAGAAGCAGCAGCGGCGGTGCAGGGATCAGGAGTGGCGCGGGGAGTGGGGTAAGTATATTCCTTGTGAGGGGCCCAGCCTATGGGGGGGTCCGTTTATAGTATTGGATAACCCCTTCAATGTTATGTGAACAGAGCCCAATGTGTTTATATCAGTATCTGACCTATAAATATTGTTGTTGAGCGAAGTTGTGGTTTCAAGTTCGGTGTACAAGGTTCGGGTTATCTAAGAATTCCGTTATGGATTCCGCTACCATGGACCATAAGTTATGGTGCTTGTTAGTTGAATCCATAACGGAATTCTTAGATAACCCGAAACCGAACCTTGTACACCAAACTTGAAACCACAACTTCACTCAACACTAATAAATATATCACCTGCCATAAAAAATTGATATTTGAGATTTTATTTTTTTTAAATCAGTTTTTCATTAATTTTTTTCCACGTAATTATTGTCTTATTCTTAAATTTAAAAAAAACAAAAACCAGGCCTGTATTTGAGTATGGTACACTTTACTGGATAAATTCTCTTCTCTCGTCATTGAATCATCACAGAAGAAAACAGCATCTTTTCGTCTTTGAAGCAGCTCAACACATGTATATGGACATGAATTTTCTGGCAATTTTTGAAACAAAGTAATTAAAGGGGTGACAATCTTAGCCTGGCCATACACATTTTGTAGCTCTTCACCGAACCCTTGACAGTTATTCCTTCCAGCACCCCTATAGACAGGCATGCTCGGCTCAGCTGTCATATACTCAGTGTTAGGGCTCATGCACACGGCCACATATGCCGGGTCCGCAATACATGGGCAACGGCCGTGTGCAGCCTGCATCATGAGTCACTTCAATGGGTCCGCAATCACGGAGATGCAGGACGGAGGCACGGATCGGAACACCACGGAAGCACTACAGTGTGCTTCTGTGGTGTTTCTGGTCATGCCTCGCACTGCAAAAAAGTAGTGCATGCACTACTTTTTTGCAGTGCGGACCGTCAGATGCGGAATGAGAGACCGTCAGAATGTGGTGGCCCCACAGTCAGTGCCCGTGCATTGTGGACCGCAACTTGCTGTCCACAGTACCGCCACTGACAGCACACATTCGTGCCCTTAGACAATGGCAGTGAAATATTTCCCCACATTTGTGCAACAATATGCAATAAAAACATATACACATTATGGGGGACATTTACTAAGAGTTAGACACCGATCTTAGTCCGTGTCCACTGCCACTTGATGCACCTAAGTTATGTAGAGGCGCTGGCATCTACATAACTAAGGCGCTTTACCGGTGGCCGTGTGGCTCGCTTAAATCTACGCTAGCTCCCTTGCTGGCATAGATTTAAAGTGTAACTGTCATTCTTTTTTTATTTTTGTAATGTATGGGGGCAGTGATGCTGACAGTTTTTGTAATATACTTTAATTAGTGAAATCATACATTTCTTTGAGAAAAACAACTCTAAAGTTGCCCATTATGAGTCTTAGCAATGCTCCTTTGCCTTCTGATTACATAACACAGTCAATGTTGAGCAAGTCTCCATAGTAATGTAAACAGAAGAGAGAGGAGCGTTGCTAAGACTCAAAATGGGCCACTTTAGAGGCGTTTTTCTAATAGAAATGTACAATTTCAGATACTAAAGTATATTACAAAAATGGTCAGTATCACTGCCCCTGCACATTAAAAAAAATAAACACTTTAAGTAATTTTCTACGCCATAAACAGGCATAGAAAATTATGAATCAGACGGACCTGCCGGCCCTCCCCCTTCCCAGCCCATGCCTTTTCTTGGAACTGGCGAAAAAAGAAGTAAGTGGCATACATGGGGAAAAAGATGCAAAATTTGCAAAAATACCCCCAAAAGTGGCATATATTTTTTAATAAATGACCCCCTATGTACATATAAAACAATACAAATGATTCACACACGTAGTGATTCGCGTCATTGCAGTGATAAACATATAATCAGGTAAATTCTAACATATAGAATAAAAGGGACCTATTTCTTGTTTTTATCATTTGTAAGTCCTTATTTCAGTATATAATGTTCTGTATTTGGACCACCCGAGGGAAGAATCTCTTCCTGAGCCTTTTTACATTTTTTCTTAGTCTAGTTTCAAACTAGCACTTGTACAGTGGGCATTGGTGGACAGGCCCTATTAACTATAATGGGGACCATGGAGATCCGGACGCAACCCGGCAAATACGTCAAGAATTGGCTGGACGAAAACCGTTGCTCGCATTTCTTTCCTGACTCCAGCACTGAGAACATGCAGTGGTCCGGGTGGCTGGGGTCTTTGTTTATCCTTCCTTCTCTGGTTCTAACCCGCTGTGTATAAATATTTTGCAAAGAAGGGAGGGGACACTTTGTGACATGCTCTGTTGATCGTTCTACTCTGGCTAGTGCTTTACAATCTTGCACTGTGGCACTGCCAAACCATGCTGTAATGTTACTAGCCAGAAGGTCAATGATGCCTGCATAGATGGCCCTGAGGATCTATGGTGAGAGCCATCTGCCAAGGCGATGTAAGAAGTACAGGTACTGTTACAGTTACATTGCCGACGTGGTTAGTCCATGAGAGGTCCTCAGTGAGTTGAAGACTAAGGTATTTGAAAGAACTCCACTGAGGCCCCACTAATGGTAAAGGGAGAGTAATTGCTGGTGTGCAGCCTACTGAAGTCTACTACCATCTCCATGTTTTTTCCACTTAGGGCCTTTCATCACTGTTGGTAATCAGGCCCACCACCACAGTGTCATCAGCAAATTTTACACTCTGTTGGTGTTGCTGATGGTCATACAGATGCAGGTATACAAGGAGTATAACTGTGTTGAGGATGCAACCCTGAGGGGCACCAGTGCTGACGGTGATTGAGACAGAGGACTTGTTTCCCACTCTCACCACCTGAGGTCGTCCTGTAAGGAAATCTTGGATCCAGCTGCAGATGGATAAATGTAGCCCTAAGTCTCTCAAGTTTGTTCTGAGCATGGTGGGAACTATAGTGTTGAAAGTCGAACTGAAATCCACAAAGAGCATGCATACATAGTTTTATCTTCTCTGATCCAAGTGAGATAGGATACTGTGCAGAACGTGCATTATGGTATCATCAGTGGATCAAGTGAGCTGGAGAGTGATGATCAGATATGGTCTCTGGACAGCTGCTCAAAACACTTCATAGCAATGTAGGTCAGTGCTATTGGTGTGAATAATTTAGTGATGTTGGATGGGAAGTTTTTGTAATTGGGATAATAGTTGAGGGAATCAGGGCATTGGTAATAGAGAGTTTGAAGATAGTGGTGAACACTGGAGCAAGCTGATAAGAGCATGATCTTAGTATGTGCCAAGGATGCCATCTAGGCCGCCCTAGGATTGACTCCTTTAAACACTCTTCTGACATCATGCCCAGTGATGGTAAATATGATTTCCTCTCCAGGAGAGTCTCCGTTCATGAGGCTCACAGTTGTGGTATCAACCTCAAAACATGCATAGTATAAATTTAGAAGTCAGCTTGCAACATGGGAATGGGTTTTTCACATACTTTACCACAGAGTTCTACTATTTGACTGTTGGAACTGAGTTGCTGTCTTTTCTTTATACTCTCTTTTTGCTTCCTTCACCATATTTTTTTGCCTTCCTCTGCATCATCTTGCAGGATAACAGGACGAACTAGATGGACGGATGTCTTTTTTCAGCCTTATAAACTATGTTATTATGTATTACGGAGGTTATAGAAAGCTGATTTACAGTCATTCATGATTCTGGTCATCAGCACCATGTTATAGCAAGCTGTGCATACATTAGCAGCCTTGCGGATGGTTTGATCTACCAATGGTTTCTAATTAGGGAAAACTTTGCCTGTAGTTGTAGGTAGGTCTCTCCTATCAGAGACTGTATGTGGCTGAGCATCGCTTCTATAAACAAATTAATATCAACATCAAAGCTGCTCTGTCCATATCTCAGTCCATATCATCCAGAGCATTGTGAAGCATAGCTCAGCACCTGACCCAACGCCTCACCATTTTCTTCTGCCTAGACTTTTCTTTATAAATTGGCAGTAACGAAACAGCAGCATGGTCTGATTTACCAAATGCTGGCGTGGAAGCTGCTGCTTTATAGAACTCCTTATGTTGTTTGCAGCAGTGATTCAGAGTCTTTCCCCCTCTGGTGCTGCACATGATGTGTTGAAAGAAATCTAGTAGAATACTTTTAAAATTTGCTTTATTGAAGTCCCCTGTAATAACCAGTACAACGTCAAGATTAGCAGGCTGAAATATACAGATGTCCTTAAATAGAGTTGTGAATGCTGTATCGGTGCTTTCAGTGGAATATAGACATCAGCGATTATGGTCACAGTGAATTCCCTTGAAAGATAAAAAGAGCGACATCCAAAAGCCAAGTATTCCAAGTCAAGCGAGCATAAATCCAAGAGCCGCTTAATACTGCACCATCTCTCATTCACTATGATGCCTACTGCACCACTTCTGATTTTCCCAGAGTCCTCTGTCCTATACTTCCGTTGCACAGAGAATCCGGGCAGCTGTATGGCGTGGTCCAGCAGCATGGTCCTGAAACCTGATCCTGGACCTAAGGTCGTCCAGTTTTTTCTCCAGAGATGGTCTATTTGCTAACAGGATGCTGGGAAGTGTTGTCCTGTGTGCCCTAGCCCTTAGTTTATTCCGTACGCCGGCATGCTTTCCCCTATGTTTTCTCCGCCACCTGGGGGTCAGCAAGCCTTTGTTCTCACAATCCCTCAGCTTTTTGATGAGCCAGTTTGACCAAGGTTTTGAGTACAGTTGAAACCCATAAGCAAATAGAATGTCCTGGTCATATGTGAAAGAACTCGATGTGCACAAAATCCAGGAAGCACAAATGAAGACATCTGTCGCTTGTGATGCCATCTTGCTAGATGTGTATTCTCAATAGGAAGAGAGCAATAAAGCTAGCCATACACTTTATATAGTTGTCAGCCTACAAGTATCACTCCCAATCTCCTCATACACATGACCGAGCAAGTATGTGCAGGAAGAGGGTTAGGAAGCTTCTGCCGGGACAAAAGGATTGAGTATTTGAAGTCCAACTGCCCGATCCTTATTTCATTTGCCATCTGGAGAGAATAAGGTGGCCTCCATACACGTTAGATGTCGGCTGGTCCTTTTTTGGCTCTGTTGTTTATATGTTTTCTGTGTGATATCTGCGCAACAAAAAAAAAGCTTCTTAAAAAAGAACTCCCGCAAAAATTTTTACTCTCTGACCTGTTAGAAAGGTGCATGATATAATCTGTAGTGATTGTCATTTTCTTATCAGTGACTGTTTCTGTGAGTAAAAACCTCTCTTCTTATTGTAGCTGGGTCATGTGACCAACTCCCTGACCTCCAACTGACCCAGGACAGCAAGCCAGTAACTGCTCTATTCATTCCTATGGGAGCCTCACTTTCAGTCTCATAGGAATACATAGAGAATTAGACTTCCTGTCCACACATAAGTCTATGTGTGAGTTGGTGGGTCTAATTGTTGGTCACATGACAGATAAGAAACTTCAGGATGATATAAGTCAAAAATTTAGACACTGGTAAGAAAATGACATTCATTACAGATTTTATCATGTACATTTCTAGCAGGACATGGAATAAAATTTTTGTCGGGAGTTCTTCTTTAAGAGCCTCCCATTCAAAAGCCTCCCATACATTTCGATGGGAGGAAGAACTTGATAATTTTTCCATGCTGAAAAAAACAGCGTGGAAAAAAGAAGCAGCACGCTCTATCTTGGAGTGGAATCTGCGCTGAATGAATGGGAAGCTGAAAAAATAGGAAGCTGGAAAAAATGTATCAAAATCTGCACCAAAACTGTGCAGAAAAAATTCTGCACTGATTTTTTGCAGCGCATTTTCAAAATCTGTCATGTGAACATCCCCTTAGGATTCATGCACGTGTAGTTGACTGTGTTTGGAAATCCACTTGGAAATAATCTGCGGCCATATGAAGACCAGGTAACTTCTGGGCGGATTGTGCCTGGATTCCAGTAGAGATGTGAGCAGAAAATCCACCATAAGCCCTTATTTCTCTAATTTGACATGGCGACATACAGAGTTATTTTTTTTGCACCTGATTCCATATGAATCCAATTGTGACATGCTCCCTCAGATTCCATATTATAATGCTATATGCCTTTAGGGTTGAATAATCCTGTAACATAATGCTATTTCATATTTCTCCACTTGGCGGTATTATATGTGTATCGTTATATATAATCAAGTAGATAAGATATCTTCATCAGTATTATTGTGAGTTCATGCCACCCATGATGTGATTATCATTCCGATCCCATCCTCCTCCCTTCCTCATGGTTTGGTATCAGTCCGAGAACCAGAAGAATGACGACTCGCTCTTTGTGCCTGTAACTTGATGCTGATGGCAGTTGGCAGCTGCAGCTCCACAATAAAGGGCAGTCTGTGTCCCAGAGCTGTGACAGGTGTTCAGGCTACTGCCTCGCTCTGGGGGGATTATATTGACTTAATATATGAGACCCCCGACTACAAATATCCTTTATAGGAAAATCCTATTGAAACTGCCTGAATAATGTATCGTGTCCAATAGGTGGCCTCTAGTAAAAAGAGGGGTGACGGTAATAACTCAGCGCTGAGTGGGATTAATGCATTTACATGAACCAGTACTTGTATATGCAGAATCCACGCATCAATCAGCATCCAAATGGTCCAGAGCATGAAGTGTCTCTGAAATGATGTGATAATGGTCTTCAGGGCCAGTGGCATAGTTATAGAGGGGATGAGAATTGGTAGTTGCAACTGGGCTCCTACATTTGAAAGCCCTGATGCCATCATGCTATGTAAGAGGGTCTATGACCGTTTCACACACTAAGGGCTCATGCACATGAACGTATTTTCTTTCTGTGTCCGTTCCCGTTTTTTTTTGCAGACCGTATGCAGAACCATTCATTTCAATGGGTCTGCAAAAAAAAACAAAAAACAGAAGTTACTCCGTGTGCATTCCGTTTCTGTATGTCCTTATTTCCATTTCGCAAAAAAATAGAACATGTCCTATTATTGTCCACATTACAGACAAGGATAAGACTGCTCTATTAGGGGCCAGTTGTTCCGTTCCGCAAAATACGGAATGCACACGGATGTCACCCGTATTTTTTTTTTTTTTTTTTTTGCAGATCCGTTTTTTGCGGACTGCAAAATACATACGGTCGCGTGCATGAGTCCTAATACACATAAGCCATTTCGTGTAGTGCTCCTCATCCAGTTGTTTAGGGCCACAGGTGCCTCACCCCCCACCCCCCCAAAAAAAATAAAAAAAAATCTAAAAGAAAAATGACATAAAAAGCCATATGGATAACAAAAAAAGCAAAACTTATTAACATAACCAAACTTAGAAAAAAAATAAACTGAAAATGATGGAAAAAAAGTATATTTTTCATTTCTTATCAATTTTTTTTCTAACTGTTACAAAAGGTGAGAAAAGTGAACCAACCCCTTCCTACCACAGCCAGGGCAGAAAGGGGTTAGTTCAGAGAGTGCAGGCGCTCCATTAATTTTACAGCCAGCAGAGGGTGCTCTTATATCAAGAAGAGTGGACCCCTGCCGGCTTCTTCACTTTATACTGCGATGGAGCGTTGTGGCACTTGGGTCAGTCTCGGGCATGCTTACTGTGACTGCAGCTGTCATAGCGTGACAGCGTGATCACAGCGATCTGCAGTGCCACGGGGTGCCAGCAGATGGTGATGTAACCCGGCGCTTTTATACAGCGTATAAAATCATGCAGCGGTAAGCAAGTCGTTAAAAAAATAGAAAATGGTCAGCAAGAGGGTAAATGGCCTGGTCTTGAAGTGGTTAAAGAGGACGCACACATGTCCTGTATACGTAGAGAGTGGGACCTCAGAATGATTTCCTCTGGTAGCCCCAAAGCACTTCATTTTGACCATACAACCACTCATTGTGCAGGGAGTTGCAGCATATGCTCAATCTCATAATAGATGGGGGTCCGAGAGTTCATATCATAGCAATATGCTTTCACTTTATAGGGTGGGTAAGACCCTTTAACACTCTTGTAATACATATTTCACTTGGTCATATTGATAAAAGGGCTGTCTTACTTCAGCAAATGGCATTTATGATGTAGAGAAAGTTACTACAAGCCACTTACTAATGTATTGTGATTATCCATATTGTCTCCTTTGCTGGCTGAATTAATTTTTCCATCACATTATATACTGTGCTTCTCATTTCCATGGTTACGACCACCATTGTGCATGACCCGGCCACCAGAAAAGCCAGTTCTTCCACTTTTTCCTGTACTGTACAAGCACGACCACCGCTGCTGGATCAAATGGTAGTCATACCCCTGAAAACGAGCAGTAAAGTCAATGGTTTCCATCGTGTGCCTTGGTGTCTGCCATGTAACGAATCTGATATTGCTGTTTTTTTTATTTTTCTATTCCTAAAATGAGACAGAAAAATTGAAACATAACCTAAAGAGAATGTCAGATTAAGACAACACCTTTCCATATACTGTACTCTTTTAGGGTAGGTGACTTGTATTCTCAGAAATGTAGACTTTACATCAGCCTACTGTACAGCAATCCAATGTGGGATGCAGCGTCCACCATAGGAGTTTACCAAAGCTGGAAAAATCATCCACAAATCGCAGTCAACACATGAACAAAGCATAATTTATTGTAAAGATTATAAGGGATATGTCTACTGTACTGATATGGACTCAGCAGCAGTCACTGTGAAGTGTAAAATAATAATAATTACATATATACACTCACCGGCCACTTTATTAGGTACACCATGCTAGTAACGGGTTGGACCCCCTTTTGCCTTCAGAACTGCCTCAATTCTTCGTGGCATAGATTCAACAAGGTGCTGGAAGCATTCCTCAGAGATTTTGGTCCATATTGACATGATGGCATCACACAGTTGCCGCAGATTTGTCGGCTGCATATCCATGATGCGAATCTCCCGTTCCACCACATCCCAAAGATGCTCTATTGGATTGAGATCTGGTGACTGTGGAGGCCATTTGAGTACAGTGAACTCATTGTCATGTTCAAGAAACCAGTCTGAGATGATTCCAGCTTTATGACATGGCGCATTATCCTGCTGAAAGTAGCCATCAGATGTTGGGTACATTGTGGTCATAAAGGGATGGACATGGTCAGCAACAATACTCAGGTAGGCTGTGGCGTTGCAACGATGCTCAATTGGTACCAAGGGGCCCAAAGAGTGCCAAGAAAATATTCCCCACACCATGACACCACCACCACCAGCTTGAACCGTTGATACAAGGCAGGATGGATCCATGCTTTCATGTTGTTGACGCCAAATTCTGACCCTACCATCCGAATGTTGTAGCAGAAATCGAGACTCATCAGACCAGGCAACGTTTTTCCAATCTTCTACTGTCCAATTTCGATGAGCTTGTGCAAATTGTAGCCTCAGTTTCCTGTTCTTAGCTGAAAGGAGTGGCACCCGGTGTGGTCTTCTGCTGCTGTAGCCCATCTGCCTCAAAGTTCGACGTACTGTGCGTTCAGAGATGCTCTTCTGCCTACCTTGGTTGTAACGGGTGGCAATTTGAGTCACTGTTGCCTTTCTATCAGCTCGAACCAGTCTGCCCATTCTCCTCTGACCTCTGGCATCAACAAGGCATTTCCGCCCACAGAACTGCCGCTCACTGGATGTTTTTTCTTTTTCGGACCATTCTCTGTAAACCCTAGAGATGGTTGTGCGTGAAAATCCCAGTAGATCAGCAGTTTCTGAAATACTCAGACCAGCCCTTCTGGCACCAACAACCATGCCACGTTCAAAGGCACTCAAATCACCTTTGTTCCCCATACTGATGCTCGGTTTGAACTGCAGGAGATTGTCTTGACCATGTCTACATGCCTAAATGCACTGAGTTGCCGCCATGTGATTGGCTGATTAGAAATTAAGTGTTAACAAGCAGTTGGACAGGTGTACCTAATAAAGTGGCCGGTGAGTGTATATCATCGCTATATATCTGTATATAATTACAGATTATATATATATAGTTAGACTTTTTCTGTAGTTTAATTATATATGCTAAACTAATATATAATAATATGTTCATTTACAAAATGAGGTAAATATGAAAAAAAAATTTAAGCCCCCCCCCCCCAAAAAAAATGAAAGAATAAAAAGCGAGTAAAAAGTCATACCAATGAAAACTGCAAGTCATCCCATGGAAGACAGCCCTCTATACACCCCTTTTAATGAGAAAATAAAAAAGCTCAGGGTCTTGGAACGCAGCAACAAAAAAATTAAATTGTGAAAAAGTAGAAACCCCCCCAAATATCTCTAAATTTGATATCACTTTATATCAGAGATCTGCAGAATACAGTCATTTGTACTGTAAGGTGAATGCCAATAAACCCCCCTCCCATAGGATAGCATACCCGCATACGGTTACATCAAAATAGAAAAGTTATGGGTTGGAAAATGAGGCGATTAAAAGCGACACAAGTCGTCATTATGTTCCAAATCTTAGCCATGTCTAAGATATCCCACTTCAGTGGATGCTGTAGGGCACATCACATTACAAAACCTTATTCTTCAATAATAAGGGCATTTCCATTCTTAATCCACCATATGATGATGAGCAGATATAACACAACTGAATGTATGCCCATAATCTGTCTAGTTACACCAGCGATCCCTCTGTGCTTCTCCTAGGCTCATCCTTTGATAATAGCTTCTGCATGACCTTTTCTGACCACTAGAGATCTCTACAATTTTATAAATGGAGAGGATGGAAGCACCTCACATAGCACATTATTCCCATCTTAAACATATATAGCACATTTACCTCTGGGAACCGCATCTATCTCTAAAACTACAGTCCCTACAGATGTAAGGGGTCTGCAGACCCTTGTTCTGGAGATGGGTGCAGGTCCTGCAGATATGCCATATATGTCTAAGATGGGAATGCCCCTTTTAGCCACTGAGTTGGTAAATTATTCATCCAGCGTCTTGTTTTGGGCGGAAATATGTTTACAATTTTACTATTAAGTACATTTTGAGCAGATACTTATGTAGGAGTTCACAGTGCAGTCTAAGCTCATAAGATCTCACACTGTACTACAGTGGACTATGGGAGGACAAGCTCCTCTG
Source organism: Rhinella marina (assembly GCA_900303285.1). Classification (NCBI taxonomy): domain Eukaryota; kingdom Metazoa; phylum Chordata; class Amphibia; order Anura; family Bufonidae; genus Rhinella; species Rhinella marina. Next base: position 211,345 of record ONZH01025596.1, read on the forward strand.
TGCAGAAAGAAATCAACCCTAGGTGAAAATAGTTTTCAACTGTTGGGTGGTATGGGTGAGATTAGAGATTTTCCCTAATAATTCATGGAAATACACTATTCTACTAAAAGTTGTGCAGCTATTCTACATTTTGGGCAGGTGTCCCTGCACTGTCTGCTATTGGCTGCTCCCCCCGTTGCTGGATGTTTAGATCTGCGCAACGGGAAGATACAGCGGTAGCCGTGCAGGAATCCGGAGCAACACAGGTGCGGGGGTGCGGGGTAAATATAATGTATATGAGGGGCCTGGACATTGGGGGGGGATCTTTTAGACTGTGGATAACCTCTTTAAAGGACAGATATGACTTCTACTGTTTTTTTGAATTCACTCCTAATCTTGGCTTCCAAAACTGCGTCAGGAAACCTGACCTTCTGGCTGTATCCCAAGGGTACTGCAGGTTTTCTGGGTGCAACCTTGAACATAAACAGAACTGGAAATCCCAGGTGAATTCTGTTAACAGAGTACACTGCAGCCAATCAAGCCATGGCCTTTGGACCATTGCAAGCAGTGAATATGTGTGCGATCACGTGTGAATGGCAGTGGTGGCATTACATAGTTGGAGACAATGCTGGTGGAGATACAGTAAGTGTTGCACTCACCAGCATTTGGCATTACTATTCAGGCATAAGGCATATATTTACCCTTGTTTAGGGTATGGCCATAGCCAGGTCTCCTGATGCAGTTTTGGAAGCCAAAACCAGGAGTGACTTCAAAAAACAGAAGTTGTATCTGTCCTTTATACTTTCTCTCATTTTATGATCCATTCTGAATATTGGCTTCCAGAACTGCATCATAAAACCTGGGCGTGTGGCCGTACCATAAAGAGTCTGTTTGGAAATGCTGCATTTAATGTTTTGAGGTGATAAATAGTGTAAAAATCTGTACTATGAAATACTTAAAAATGTATCCATATGTAAACCATTCAAACGCACGTCAAAAGGGCATTGAAACCTATGGGAATGCTAAAAGTTTTTTTAGAGGGAAAAACATATGCATCAAATAAGAAGCTTAATAGTCGTATGAATAAAGCCTTAAAGAGGTATTCCCATTTTCGACATTATAGTAACATAGTTATAAGTTTAAAAAAGACATCTGTTCATCCAGTTCGGCCTGTTTTCCTACAAGTTGATCCAGAGGAAGGCAAAAAAAAATCTGTGAGGTAGAAGCCAATGTTCCTCACTTTAGGGAAAAAAAATTCCTTCCCGACTCCAATGATGAATGCACACGATCAGGATTACGTGCGGATTTTACGTGCGGATTTGCATGCGGAAAATCCGGTCCGTAGGTCATGTACATTATATTCTATGACAATTTGAAATTCTCAATGCACACAATGCGGATTTTTTTAGAGCGGATTTTGACCTGCGGTGCAGATTTTACAATCCGCAGCATGTCAATTTATTTTATTTTTCCTGTCCGGATTTCATGAGGATTTTCTCCATTCACTTGAAAAAAAAAATCCACACGCAAATCCGCACCAATTGGTGCGGATTTACCGCATGAATTTCACTGAGAACACCTGCGGATTTCAGTGCGGATTGTCCGCAGATAAATCCTGATCGTGTGCATTTACCCTTATGGGCACTGTGCCTGGTGCTGATATTTGAATATTTGAGCATTGTAGCTACTGCTGATAATGGGTCTGGTAGTGATATAGGTATTCTGTGGTTATTGCTGAGGCTTGTCCCCTTGCAATGGCCATCAACAAAATGCCACGCAAGGCATTATCCCCTGCCATATTACTGGCTGCAAAATTCTGGAGAGCAAGCCACTAAGCCATGGAGTTTGTTCAATTTACTAAATGCCCTATAAATGCCTACCATATATGCGCACAAAATAGTGTGTGTGCCACAGATGCCCCAGATATCAGGACAGCCACTGATGCTATGGAAGAAAATGACATCTCTCTGAATTTACTTAAAGATATTGCCACATTTTGCTGCATATTTATTGCAGATTGCGATAAAAAGGTTATTTGTGCTGCAGTCTGCGACTTTTCCCTGCTCACGCCAGGTCTAAAAAAGGGGGCTGCCCAGTGTCTCACTTTCTCATTTTCTATGCCTGTTTTAGGTGTAGATAATGGTCAAAATCTACACCAGCAAGGGAGCTATCTTACAATTAGACAGGCAGCGGATACACTGAAGTTATGTAGAGACCAGAGCCTCTACATAAATTCGGCACATCCACCGCAAGCTAAAGGGGTATTAAGACCAGCGTCTAGAACACCGTTAAAATATAAGTGTTTTGGGAAAAAATGTGTGTTTTTTTACAGAGCATTACTCATTTATTACAGATTTAACTAATAGGAAAAGTGTCTGATGGACCTGGCATCCTTTTAAAACAATGACAACAGGCTGTGCATCGTGAAGAAGACTCCACCTTCAGATTTCTATTGATTAGCGGCTTTTTGTTTTTCTTTGTGCACTTTGAGTACAAAATGAACCACACATACTATAACATAACCAGGCACAAGCGCACGTATGAGCACATGGCTGTACAAAGCCCTTTCTCCTCCACATAGTTTCTGCCGAACCCCTTGGCTGAGCCATCTGCTCTTTTCTTTCCATCTGCTGTCTTCTGCTTTGTTCCAGGTGCAAGGGACCACTTCATATTGTCCTACATGTCTGTGAACTTGTCTCTCTGCTTCACCACAAAAACACTGAGATCAGAACTTTATATTTCCATTTCTATAAAATCTTGTGCTATTTTGTTCCCTCGGGCTGGGGAATACATAGCTATTAATTCATCAGCCCTGCACAGAAAACAGGAAGCACACCGACATTGTCTCTAGATTGCAATCTCCAGTGTGTGGGAAGACGTCTGCTTTTCCTTCAAGTATCTAGTTTTTACAAACTGAGTTTTTTCTCCATAATTGTACAACACCGTAGAATATGATGGCACTATCATAATATCAACACCAAATATAATAATATTCATATGTTCTTTTTATTATTATTATATGCAGATCTTCAGTTTGCGGACCAACAAATATATACGTTGATGTGCATGAGGCCTTAATCAAATGCCTCACCACAGGAGTGCCCACCACATATCCTGCCTCAAACTGAAAGTCACATGTCCCACTCTACTAAGTGCCCCCCAACATCCCCTCCATATACAGCACTGGCCACTTTCCCTCATAAGTGTCACCAGCATGTCCCAATACATACCTACAGCATGTGCTGTATATAAAGTGCAGCCACCTGCCCCTCATAAGTGCCAGACACATACCATCCTATAATTGCCAACCATCGGCGAACTCCACACGTGTTGAGTATTCACCTCTTCTGGGCACCAATGTCCTTTTCTTTGTCTCTTCATGAGCAGCATTGGTTATATATTAGGCTAGTTTACCATCTGTGGCACGTAGATCCGGCCGCCTGATCCAGCAGACAATGCAGGGAATTGGACGGACACAAACCACAGCGCGCAGCCGTTTGTGTCAGGCCAATTCTCCATATTTTTACCGGAATGTGGTCGGAGATATAAAACTAGCCTTAGTGCTCATACACACTACCGTATGTATTTTGCGGTCCGCAAAACAGGGATCCACAAAAAAAAAACCAAAACAAAAAAAAAACATGACATTGGTGTACATTTTGTATTTTGGGAACGGAACAGCTGGCCCGTAATAGAACAGTTCTATCCTTGTTCGTAATGCGGACAATAATAGGACATGTTCTATTGTTTTGTGGAACAGACATACAGAAACAGAATGCACATGGAATAACTTCTGTTTTTTTGTGGACCCATTGAAATTAAGCGGTCCGCAAAAAAATGGAACAGACACGGAAAGAAAATATGTTTGTGTGCATGAGCCCTTGAAATGAATGGTTCCGCATACGGTCCGCAAAAAAAACAGAACGGAGAGAAAATATATTCGTGTGCATGAGCACTCACTGGGAGAATTTATAAATTCCATTTAAGCATGGCCCATGGTCTGATTTACACCCAGCAGTCAATGGTTTCTGTTTAGAACTGTTCTGCTTTGGGTTTGATGCACGAAGAATGTGAACAGAGCCTTAGGTTTGTATTTTACATGTGGGAACAGCAGTGCAGTGCTTACAAAAAACATTGTGTGGAAATATGAAGAGCGCCATAAGCCTGACTGCACAGATTAGCGCTACAGCTTCATATTAATACAATAGAGAAATAAGAGCATCCTGTCCCTTTAAATGTACAACTGCATCTGTCTCCATAGTAACAGGACTGAGGGAGAACCAAAAGGATTGCAGGATTTGTATTTGAAAGAAATAAACGGTCCGTGGTCTTCAGTTAGTTGCGACTCAGCGGTGAGTGAGGACGACTTCTGTGAGTTTCTGTACGATTTCAGGTAAAATAACATAATGTAATAATGAGGATTTCTTCCCTATTCATAGATTTCTATAACGTCATCTATATGGACGGCTGCTATTTAGTTACCAGACTCTCTGACTCTTCACTTCCACTTAGAAGGGTCTCCTCTGACCTGATGGCAAAGCGTTAAAGTGGTGCAGATATAAACTGGCTTAATTACCCATAGTAACTAATCAGATTGATCCTTGTAACCTGATCGGTTGCTATGGATAATTACGGCAGCTTTCCATTACACCCATTTTGATAACTCTGCCTCAGTGATTTTGGCAAGAGAAGCTGTGGGGGCATCACATTTCCTCTGCAGGGCACCTATACTAATTGATGAGAGGGGTGTATATATATATATCTGCACTTAGCCAATGTTACATTGCTTGACAAAGGCCTCATTGTGTTTGGCTGAAACGTAGCCTGGAAATAAAGGGGTCCTCACCCATTTACAGTGCTGCCTCGTTTTTGAGAACATATGTAGCAGATATGAGAAATGGTCATCCTGAAACAGGGGTCAGCAAACTCCAGCAGTCCAGCTGTTGTGAAACTACAATTCCCAGCATGCACACTTGGTTGGCTGTTTCCATGGTGAATATAGCATGTTGGGAGATATACTTTTACAACAGCTGGAGTGCTGGACGGTGCTGACCACTGTCCTGATGGGACAATATAGTAGATCACAAGGACTTAATAATAGGTTTACCAGATGGAGACTCACTGGTAAAAAACTATCACAAAAATGAACCCTATAATTGGTGGCTTGGGTCATACATTGCATTCAGTAACTTATGCTGTATAAAATGTTCACAGTTTTCCTCTTTTTTTCTTATTTGGATACAAGACAGGAAGATGGCAACAATGTGGACTAGACAGTCAAGCAGCGTTGGATCCGGTACGGTTCTGTCTGTGCATGGTCAAGTACAGGCCGGACACAGGGCTGCAAGCCTGGGGGGGTAGGCATGACATGACTGGGTTTGGAGGGAGTGTTCTGGTAAGGGAAGGGTTAACGGTAAAAGGAAGGGGTGGTGAGAGGGGGGAGGGGCATAGGTTTTAAAAGGGTGGTAACGGTGGGAAAAGGGGCCATTTTGTGGGGACAGAAATAGTGCAGCAGCCCATAACCACCCACCCACCTGTAGGCTGTGGTTGACAGGGGCAGTTCGTGAAGAGAAGGGGTTAGGTTGAGGGTTTATTTGGTTAGGGAGTGGATTTGTTTTGGCCAGGCAGGGAAGGAATTTTGTCATAGCAGTCGGGACTGGGGGCGGTGGGGGTCCTTGGAGTCGATGGCTATGGTGGCTCTGCCGTTGTGGGGAGGGAGCCAAAGGGGCTCTGGACTCCCCAGGTATTGGATCCTGATGGGGATATGGCGGGTATCTGCCCACGTTTGGTGCCCATGATTAGCGGGTTTCTGCCTCTGAGCTGGTGTTTTAACGGCTAGAGGTAATTGGAAGGAGGGACGGGGCAGTTACCCGGCCAGGTTTACGGGGCTCCAAGGACCCTCTCCGTGTTACCATGTTAAACAGGTTCTTAGTATTTTGGTAAGGTTTTTCGGTGGGGCCTTCAGGTGGGAAAGGCCTTGGGATAAGTTGTTATTTATGGTATTTATTTTATTTATCTTTATTAATAAAATGGCTGCTGTGGCCAATTAAATCCACTCAATGTGTCGTGTATTATTTGGGGAAGGAAAAAGGTTAAGTGATAGTAACGACTCAACAATGATCATGTGGACCTCTCCTGCTTTAGCTATGTTCTCACCTCCATTTGGCAGCCCTGTAGGGGTTTTTTGGCACTTCTGACAGTAAGAAAGGTGCTGCATGCTGCGCTGTTCCTGCTGTCATGACTAAAGCCTGGGTAGCCCCTCATCAGACCCCATTATAATTCTGTGGGATCCATTGGGCACTGTTTAGGTTTACAGTACAATGGATCCAGCACAATGCTATGACTTCCATCATGAAGTGACACCAGAGAGCAGATGTAAGCAGAGTCTTAGGCCAAGTGCATAGTGCGGTATGTGGTATGGCATGCTGACAGGAACATTATAGTAATCCCTCCAGTTTTATGACAACCAAGGTTCTGATGTTCCTTCTCTAAAGTCCTAATTATTGGTGTAGCTAGTCTTTCTGCTGCCTTGGGTGAAAAACCAAATGCCCCCCCCCCTTCCCAAATGGTTGCAGATAAGGGGGTTGTCAGATATTTTAACCTCTTAGTGACCAACCATACACCTTTTTGTCACTAAGGGGTCTTAGGCTGGGCTGCTGCTTTTTTATGGCGGCCTAGTCTAAGCGTTGCACGGGTCCCCTGGGGTGTAGGGGCCCGGCTCTCACATGAGAGCTGCAGCCCTGCTCTAACAGCCCGGACAGGCAGGAGTGCCTATTCGGGCTGTTTAACGCTTTACATGCCACGGGCAATGGTGCCCACTGCATTTAAAGTGCTGACAGAGGGAACAGTCTCCCTCTGTCTTCCATCGACACCCCGCAAATGTGATTGCGGGGTGCTGATGTGCGTGAAGGCAGGCAGGGATCTGATATAGGCCCCACATTAGCCTTGAGTAATTTCCAGCAGGCTGTGCCACTCTGGCGCAGCCTGCTGGTCAAAGTTAGAATAGCACTGACATTAAAATACAATGTACTATAGGTCAATCAAAAAGCTGTCTGTTATAATACCATTGTGGGACTATTAAGTGGTAAAAATAAAGTTAAAAAAAAAACACATTTATTCAGGAACAAAAATCCCATTAAAAAAATTACGCTTTTTTCCCATACGCTTTTCAATGAAAAAAATTAGCAAAAAAAAATCTCCCCCTGGTATTGCCACATCCATAACGACCCAGACTACATAAGTATCATGTAAATTATCCCCTACAGTGAACGCCATAAAGAAAATTAAAAAAGAAAGACAGAATTGCTAATTTATTCTTAGTTGCCACCGAACAAATGTAATAACAAGCGATCAAAACGCATCATTTATTCCAAAATGATACCAATGAAAAATAAAAGTCGTCATACAACTCAATAGAAAGAAAATGTAAAAAGTTATGAGTCTTGCAATGCATAAACATTTCTTTGCTTTTTAAAAAAAGGGGGGTTTATTGCAAAAAAAGTAGTAAAACGTAAAAACATAGTTGGTATCACTGTAATCGTACTGACCCACAGAATAAATATATTATGTTATTTATACCGTAAAATGAACTTCGTAAAATTTATAACATAAAAACGCAGTAGCAGTATTGCAGTTTTTCCCATCTATCTCACAGAAAAAGTTAATAGTTAATCAGAAAGTTATGTGTACCCCAAAATGGCGCCATGAAAAACTACAACTTGAACAACTGAAAAACAAAAAAGTTATAGCTCTTGGAACGCAACAATGAAAAAAGGAAGAAAAACGCTTGGTCAATAAGGCCCAAAACAGTCTGTCCACTAAGGGGTTAATATTGATGGCTTATCCTCAGGATAGGTGATCAATATTTGCTCTGTAGAGGTCCTACTCCTCTGCGGATCAGTAGTTTGAAGAGGTTGCTGTGCTCCAGTAAGTGTTTTGGCCTCTTGCTAGGCCAGTGGCATCAGGTTCATCAACCACATGGCCTTGGCACAGCTCAGTCCTATTAAAGTGAATAGGGCTGTGCTGTAATACCAAAGCACAACCGCTATACGATGTACAGCACTGTGCTTGGTATGCTGTGAGGAGGCCATAGCAGTCACCAGAGCACCACAACCTCTTCAAACAGTTGATTGTCACGGGTGCTGGGAATCGGACCCCACTGACCCCAAATCTGATATCAATGACCTTCTCTGTGGTTAGACCAACAATATCGTAATCTCAGACAACCCCTTTAAAGTGTACATGTCAGTTCAACTTTTATAATATGTTAGGGAAGTGATTACAAGCAGGGGCGTTGCTAGGGTCTCAAAAGATCCGGGGCCTAAGCCCCAATGAATATGGCCTAATTCTCTATGTTGACCCTCGCCCCAACCCTGCTATACAGGAGAACATACCTCACATCCAGGGCCTCCCAGGTGACTTCTGCTCTGATGTAGATCTTCTCTGTCATCATCTTCTCCATTCGGCCTAGACAACTTCTCTCAGCCGCCGCTCCTTGTCTCTGCAGAATGTGACACACAGACATCTTAGCTTCCTCACATTTCTATCATCATCCCCCAACCTGGAGTCCCCACAGCCTTATCCTGCTGCTCGCTATGCCCCCCAAAACATTCAAATACTATCCTGGAGAAATAATAGTGCCCCCCATAGTAATAGTCCTACCAACAGTAATTCCCTCATTAGTAACACTGCACCCTACAGTGACCCCAGCACTGATAATGCTCCCCAAGATTGTCCCCATTAATAGAAGAGTCCTCCAGTATTAATAATGCCCTCAAAAACCCCCAAATAGTAATAAAGCTCCCTATGGTTCCCCCAGTGGTTATAAAGCTCTGTACAGACCCCTCAGTGGTAATAATGCCCCCCATAGGGATCTTAGTAGAAATAAGGCAGATCTATAAGTCTCTCCTATAAAGCCCCCAGTAGTAATAAGAACGCCTAATGTCCCCTGGATTTATAATACCCCAACAGTGCCCCCAGTATTTATACTGCCCCCTACTGTTATAATACCCCCTGTAGTTATATTCCTCAATACCTGTAACATTCATTAATTTTTCTGCCGCTAGTGACAGCGACATTACTGTACCTGGGCTCCATCTGCTGTATAATGTTTACACATCCTAAATACCTGTGACAGTCATTGTAAATTTTTCTGCCGCTAGTGATGGCGATATTACCTGCGCTACATCTGCTATATAACATTTGACCATCCTAAATACCTGTGACATTCATTGTAATTTTTTGTACCGCTAGTGACAGCGACATTACCTGCGCTCCATCTGCTGTATAATGTTTGCACATCCTAAATACTGGTGATATTAATTGTAATTTTTTCTGCCGCTGGTGACGGCGATATTACCTGCGCTACATCTGCTGTATAACGTGTGAACATCCTAAATACTTGTGACACTCAGTGTAATTTTTTCTGCCGCTGGTCATAGCGACATTACCTGCGCTCCATCTGCTGTATAACGTTTGCACATCCTAAATACCTATTACATTCATTGTAATTTTTTCTGCCGCTAGTGACGGCGATATTACCTGCGCTACATCTGCTGTATAATGTTTGAACATTCTAAATACGTACCTGTGACATTCATTGTAATTTTTTTTGTTGATAGTGACAGCACTGCATCTGCTGTATAACGTTTGCTCATCCTAAATATTTGTGACATTCGGTGAAATTTTTTCTGCTGTTGGTGACAGCAACATTACCTGCGCTACGTCTGCCGTATAACGTTTGCGCATCCTAAATATTTGTGACATTCTGTGAAATTTTTTCTGCTGTTGGTGACAGCGACATTACCTGCGCTACGTCTGCTGTATAACGTTTGCACATCCTAAATATTTGTGACATTCGGTGAAATTTATTTGCTCATACACTTTAAAAAATCTGTGCTACTGTACTTGCGCGAGCAGTAAGGGACGGGGAAGTGATCGTGCTGCTGATGGTGCGCGCAGAGGCCGTGGCTCTGGGCACGGTGAAACTGTGCCTGCTGGCAGAGCACAAGAACCACAGTCATCCACATTTCCAAGCTTCATGTCCCAGTTTGCAGGACGGAGAAAGACACCACTCTTGACGCCATGCCAGTGTTACCAGGTAGTCGGTTGGATTGCAGCAGATAATGCTTCCAGTCGGTTATGCACTACCTTGTCTTCCACAAAGTCCATTCTCAGTAGCCAAGAGTCTGGTCAACAGAATCCTCACCCTGATCCTCCTTCCTCCCACCATAGAGAGTCTGGGCAAACAAGTGATCCCACACTCGGATATTCCGAGGAGCTCTTTTCATCGCCGTTCCTTGATTTGGGCCTCTTGCCAAGCCCGCTTGAAGAGGGACATGAGGAGATGTTGTGTACTGATTCCCAAACTCATGAGCATCCACAGTCAGAAGAAGATGACGGTGGGGAACAGCAATTAGTGTCTGACGAGGTGCATGATGATGATGAGACACAGTTGCCAATAAGTCAAGGGCAATTAGTGTCTCAAGAGGTTGATGATGAGGATGAGACACAGTTGTCAATAAGTGAGGTTCTTGTTAGGTCAACATGTCAGGAGGAGGACCAGAGTGAGGAAGTGGAAGAGGAGGTGGTGGATGATGAAATCACTGACCCAACCTGGGAAGGTGGCAAGCCGAGCGAGGACAGCAATACAGAGGGGGAGGGATCTGCAGCACCGCAACAGGCTGGAAGAGGCAGTGGAACAGCAAAAGGGAGAAGGCAGGCCACACCAAACAAGCCTACAACTGTTCCCCGGAGAACCCCCTTGCGGCAATCTCCCTTGCCAAGGGGTAGGTGTTCCGCAGTCTGGCGCTTTTTTGAGGAAAGTGCGAACGATAAAAGAACTGTCATTTGTAACCTATGCCGTTCCAAAATGAGCAGGGGCATGAACACTAGCAACCTGACCACCACCAGCATGATCCGACACGTGGCAGCAAAGCACCCTAATAGATGGGCCGAACGCCTGGGTCTACAATCGGTGTCTGCGGGTCACACCACTGCCTCCTCTTCCCCTGTGTTACGTGCTGGCCAATCCCCTGTCCAATACGCAGGCCCAGATGCCTCCCGCCCTGCACCTGGACCTTCGCAAGCACCATCAGCTAGAACATCCACTTCTGTGTCCTAGCGCAGCGTTCAGATGTCCATACTCCGGGCCTTTGAATGAAAGCGCAAATACCCAGCCATCCACGACAGGCCATAGCACTAAATGCGCAACTTTCCAAATTGCTGGCCCTGGAAATGTTGCTGTTTAGGCTTGTGGACACTGAAGCTTTTTGCATCCTGATGGCGGCGGCTGTCCCTTGCTACTCAGTACCTAGTCGCCACTATTTTTCGCTGTGTGACGTCCCCGCCTTACACCAGCATGTGTCCCATAACATAAGCCGTGCCCTGACCAACGCAGTTACTGGGAAGGTCCACTTAACGACTGACACATGGACAAGTGCTTTTGGCCAGGGACGCTACATTTCCCTGACGGCACACTGGGTGAATGTTGTGGAGGCTGAGAGCGAGTCGTACCCCGGGATGGCACAGGTTCTACCGACGCCAAGGATTGCGGGCCCTACTTCCATCAGGATTTCCGCCAACACCTACATTTGCGGCTGCAACCCCCCTTTCTCCTCCCCTACCTCCTCCTCCACTTCCACCTCAGAATTCTCATCATCTTGCAGCACCAGTCAGCTGTCAGTCAGTAGTTGGAAGCAGTGTAGCACTGCAGTGAGGAAACGGCAACAGGCTGTGCTGAAACTTATTTGCTTAGGTGACAAACAGCGCACTGCCGCAGAGCTGTAGCATGGAATAAGGGACCAGGCTGAGCTCTGGCTCTTGACACTCAACCTATAACCAGGCATGGTTGTGTCTGATAATGGTCGCAACTTGGTGGCAGCTTTGGAGCTCGGCAAGCTCACACACATACCATGCCTGGCCCATGTATTCAAGTTAGTGGTTCAGCGGTTTCTGAAAACCTACCCCAATTTGCCTGAGCTACTAATGAAGGTGCGCTGCCTGTGTGCCCATTTCCGAAAGCCATCTACAGCTTCCGTCGGCCTGGTAGCGCTGCAGCAGTGCTTGCAATTGCCAGCTCACCGACTGTTGTGTGACGTGAGCATGCACTGGAACTCCACGTTTCACATGTTGGCCAGGTTTTGTGAGCAGCAGAGGGCAGTAGTGAAATACCAGCTGCCACATGGTTGTCACCTTTCCAGTCAGCTTCCGCTCTTCACAAGCGACGAGTGGGCATGGATGTCTGACCTCTGAGGTTTTACGCAACTTTGATGAATCAACACAGATGGGGAGAGGCAATAGCGCTATTATCAGCGTAACCATCCCACTTCTGTGTCTACTGAAATGCTCACAATTAAGGCAGATGCTTTGTATGTGGAAGAGGTAGAAATGGGGGAAGACACTACACAGGGTGATAGCCAGACCACCCTCAGTTCGTCTTCTCAGCGCAATTTTGGATGATGATGAGGAGGAGGTGGAGGAGCAGTAGACGGTTGCCTCCGCTATAGAGGGCAGTACCCATAGCAGGTTTACTCCATCTCTTCAGCATGGATGGGCCTAAGAGGAGGAAGAGGATGAGGAGATTGAGAGTCATTCTCCTAGTGAGGAGAGCGAAGCCTTGTCTGTTGGGTCTCTGGCACACATGGCTGACTTTATGCTATGCTGCCTTTCCCATGACCCTCGCGTTATACACATTTTAGCCAACACCGATTACTGGTTGTTCACCCTTCTAGACCCCCTCTACAAAGAGAACTTCTCATCTCTCATTCCTATTGCGGAGAGGACTAGCAAAATGGTGCAATACCAGAATGCCCTTGTGGAAAAATTGCTCCAAAAATTTCCATCTGACAATGTTGGCGGCAGCGTATGTAGTTCCTTGGGCAACCGAGGAGGGGAGACGAGGGGAACACACAGCAGTTCCAACAGAGGCAGGGCGACACTCTCCAAGGCCTGGGATAGTTTCATGACACCCCACCAGCACCCCCACCCTGATGAGCGGCCTAGTGTCACAAGGAGGGAAAAGTTTTGGAAGATGGTGAAGGTGTACCTAGCTGACCCTGTTAACGTCCTCAGTGATCCCTCTGTGCCTTACAGTTATTGGGTGTCCAAGCTGGACACGTGGCACGAAATGGTGCTCTACACCTTGGAGGTGCTGGCCTGCCCTGCCGCCAGCGTTTTGTCAGAGCGGGTATTTAGTGCTGCTGGGGGCATAATAACTGATAAGCGCATCCGCCTGTCAACTGAAAATGCTGACAGGTTGACTCTTATCAAAATGAACAAGGCCTGCAGCTGGCCCTCATTCCTAATGTTTTAGAGGGTTATCAGCAGGCCCTCGCCACTAATATTTCAGAGGGTCACCTGAGCAGCAGACCCTCAACCCTAATGTTTATCTTACTGAATGGGGCTGATTATTGTATTTATCCTTACATGATTAAGGGTCCTAGAGGCAAAACTGGCTGGTATCTCTGTGGCTTGGAGCTCAGGTTATAGGACAGTGGACTGTGTGCGGCATTGTAGCTGAGCCCCATTTACTTGGATGGGGCTGAACTGCAATACCATACACAACCCCTGGACAAGATGGAGGATATTTCAGAAAGAAAACTGCAAGGTTTCTAATTTCAAACAATGGTCTTAAAGAGGCTCTGTCACTAGGTTGTAACCTATGTATTTAAATACATAGGTTACAAGGCCTAGTGACAACTTTTAAAATCATACCTTTCATGCAGAGTTCTGCGCAGCGGTCGCGTAGAAATTTAAACTTTAAAAAGTATGCAAATGAGCCATCGGAGCACCGGGGGGCGGCCTCTTTCCTCTGGAGCACCGCTCCTTCACCGCCCCCCCCGGGCCCGAGGCATGTCCCCTGTCTCTAATCACGCCCCTTTCTGTATTTGATAGACAGCGCTAGACTGGTAAGTCTAGCGCTGAACTCTCGCGTATGCGCCCTAAAATTTTCCCGCTGCAAGCGCTGTCTTCTCTTCTGCGCACGTGCCGTCACTCCCGGGACTAGCGAAGTGACGGCGCGTGCGCAGAAGAGAAGACGCATGCGCCGGAAAAAATTTTAGGGCGCATGCGCGAGAGTTCAGCACTAGACTTACCAGTCTAGCGCTGTCTATCAAATACAGAAAGGGGCGTGATTAGAGACAGGGGACGTGCCTCGGGCCCGGGGGGGCGGTGAAGGAGCGGTGCTCCAGAGGAAAGAGGCCGCCCCCCGGTGCTCCGATGGCTCATTTGCATACTTTTTAAAGTTTAAATTTCTACGCGACCTCTGCGCAGAACTCTGCATGAAAGGTATGATTTTAAAAGTTGTCACTAGGCCTTGTAACCTATGTATTTAAATACATAGGTTACAACCTAGTGACAGAGCCTCTTTAAATGATAACATTAGCCACCACTAGTGGGCACTAACTAAATACTGATTTACTGTTATCTTCTGTCTCCTCGTGTCCCCGTTTTGGGGTTCAGCTGCCGCTATCATTGATTTCATGTCTTTATTTTCCTTCATTCTTTCATGGACAGTGACTTTCCTAGGACCGTTTAGAACAACCCCCGGTCCGGACAGCGTGGGTACAAATAACAGTGAGTAGACAATTCCTTCCTCTCCTAATTCTACTCTCATCATCCTCTACCAAGCCCTGACTATAGTGGAGGAGAACAGCCACTAAGCTGCTCCTTTGGGGGATTAGTTCTATAAAGTGATGCTGGAACATATAATGATGTGCCCCTTATCCACACGTTACAGCCCACAGTCCAGCAATTACCCCCTCCATGCCCAGCCAAGCTGCCAGTGCCTACCTGCTGATGTCCTCATGAAGGGCACTGCTGGCATCAGGAGGATCTAGAGATGTTGGACAATGTCTTGTAGAATATGTTCTCTATGATAAGAATTGATAACAAGCATCTTTTGTCTTTATTACCAGCCATGTACCGCGTTGTCCTGCCACTAGGCATATTTCTGTTGATTGCTGCCGGGATTGTCATCTTTTGCTGGTGAGTTTCCAATTTTCTTCTACTCTACATATCACATTATTCTCTATACACTGTACTGTCTGACCTACAGGGGGCGCAGTAACTACTGCAGCCAGATTATAATACAGAGGCTGGCTCAGACAGGGATATAATCAGGTAACCGCTGCCCCCCCTTTCCTGCTGCTGTATTATGATGTAATATAGACTATGGCACCATATCCTTCTGCCTGTTATATACTACATCTCTATATCTCACCCCCTGTAGTGGGGGAGGGGGGTCATGGGTATGATGGGGAACTGAAGTCATCTGTAGCGTCTCATGTCAGGACATTTCTCTGTCTCACAGTTACAGGGCCTGGCGCCGGCGAGAGCGGAAACAGGCGAGAGATCTGGAGATGATGCGAGTGGAGAAGCCAGGTAATAATTTCTATATAATAACATATATAAGCGGGGTACAGGCAGAGCTTATGGTTACCTCTCATATCTGCTCATCACACACATTGGGGGTCCTTCTATTACCCCAGAATTCAGCAGAATTCAGAGATTAGACAGCTTGTTTCTGCTGATGAGCTGCATCGCTATATTACTACATTGCTCATTATATTAAAAGAATAGATTCTGTTATATCTTCTATCTGCTGATGGTTTCCTTTTTTATTTTGTAGTTGTTCAAAAACCTGCTGAGAACATGAAGAAAAAGAACATCAGACCGGCGCCCAAGTATAATATCAAGGGAGTTACGATTATCGAACAGCTAAAAGCGGCGAAAAGAAAGGAGAAAAACATGAGGAAGATAACATCTAAAGCAAAGGAGGAGAAGACAGTAAATATAACACCCAAATCAGAGGAAGAGAACATCACAAAGAGACCATCCCGCCTGAAACGATTACGCAAATGGCTTAAAATGAGTACCCAGAAGAAGCCCAAGGGGAAAGAAAAGGAGCGCACCAACCATCTGTGCAGCTGCACCTGCCGGACCGAGGACTAAATGGAGTAACTTATTAACATCATGCCCATTTAGTCCTAAAGCCCTGCAACAAGATCCACAGTGGCCATATCTGTCTGTCTGTCTATCCCTCTGTTTGTCTATCTATGTGTATGTCTGTCTTCCCCCTGTCTGTCTGTATATCTATCGTAGAATACATAGATGGCAGACACCTGGAGGGGGTGTACATCTCATCCACATAATTTAATGAAGATGAGATAAAAAATCCAGGAAATTTGGGTTTCCTCAGTAAATTTTCTTTACTGAGGTTTTTAGTACCTTAGTTTTCCGGGCCTGAATTTTTTTGGAATGGCAGGTAGGTTGGCAGTGGGACCTGCCATTCCCTCCCCCTCCAGTACCCCCCCCTCCCCAAACACACACACAATTACCCCAGGCGATGCTGCTGGGCTCGTTACTGGGGCATAACACTGTTTACAAGTCCAGTCAAGGTCTGAGCCTGGGAAGGCACAGTAGATACAGTGGAACATCTCTCCTCTAAATACTGTTATATGTGATCTCTATGTGATGTCGCTGTTTTGTTGCTGGACTAAATAAAGCCAAGTTGTATTTTTAACCTCTGAAGCCTCTGAATTTTGTCATAGCTAGTCCCCATCCCATATATAACGATCCCAACAATATCTACACCATTGGTTGGAATGATCCACCTGGAATTAGTGACTGGCTCTGTTACTTGGTTCATACAAGCGGTACAGCAGGATCTACTGACATGAATAACAGATCTGCTACTAGCATTGTTCCAGCTGGTTCTAGAAGCCAGAAAAGGTGTACAGAGGAGCACTGCCCCAGACCTTAAAGGGGGTTTCCAGCTTTAACCCCCTTTATAATTAGGCTCTGCAATATGGCATATGTGAAACAAGAAACACACTCATCTGCTCCCATCTGCTGACTTCCAGTACTAAGCCTCCATTTATGTGTGCATATACTCCATATAAACATGTGACCACTGCAGCCAATCACTGGCTGTCACATGTTTGTATAGAGATGTGCCAAGAAGCAAAGATCGGTGGAGAATCCAGGAAGCATTGGAACTGGGATATTACTCCCTCCATATGTAAGTATTACTTTGTGTGTTTTTCAAGCATTCTAAGTGGGTTTTAAATAACTAAACATCTCCAGGGACACAATATTACAAGTATGTTCCAGAGTGGTCATTTCTGGGATGTATTGTGGAAGATGCTGGGGGGGGGGAATAGGACTTCACTTATTAATAAAGAGTGAGATATTTGGAGATATGGTGACTCCGTGGCTGGTATGTGTGATTTACAGGATGTTTTTGCTCCTGTTACAGGCTGTGAGTATATTATATATCTGCAGGGTATATAAGCCTATCACAGCTGATTCCATGTCACAGTAGCATGTAGAGCAGTGGTCTCCAAACAGAGCCACGTGTGACTTGCAAATCATGGCTGAACGATTAGCTGTAGAAGCCTTGAATTATGACTATAAACACCGGCTACAATATTTGCAGACATATCCTAACCCCCAATAACATATTCTGTCCCAGTTCCTTAAAGGGGCTGTTCACCTTTGGAAGCCTTTCTGTCAGACACCTCCACCCCCACATCACATGGACCTGTAGAGGGAAGTGTACTTACCTGCTCCCCACTGGGTTTTGGCTCCTTTGATCCCGTCACTGCCTTGCTGCAGTCTCTGTATGTCAACATCCAATTTGATTCGGGTCATGTGGTCATGCAGGTCACGTGAAATGTTTCAGATTTTTTTTTTCAAAAGTTCTCATCTTTTCACCCAGAATATTTGATTTAGCAGAAAATGGGAACATATTCATATCTTGGTTACATCTGCTTTATTTGGACCCCCTAGATTGAAAGGGGAATTCTAGAGCACCTCAGTGAAAAACCCACAGAATTCAATGGGAGTGTTTGTTCTGCATGAGGGACCAAAGCAGTGCAAGTCGCTAAGGTTTTTTTCACTGATCCATGGTCATTAGGAAAACAAGGATGTGTGAATAGACACATTAAAATCAATGGATATATGTGCTGTTTATGAAGAACTGATGTGTGAATTAGGGCTAACCTGAGGGTAACCCGCCATCCTCTAGCACATTTGTACCTATGAAATGAGAGGCCCTGAAGAGCATAGGGAAAGGGCCAGGGACTGCAGGGGTTAAAGAAAAAGGCATCTTTTAAATTCCAGGCCCATGCACCTGCAATTTTGATTTTGTTTTGAAAACAAAAGGAGGGGCTATAGGAGCCCCTATAAAGATACAGGGTGCACGTGGGTTCGGCCTCTTTTCCTTCTGCCATAGGAGGCGAGAAGACAGAGACCCCTTACTCCAGTACCCCCATTCTTTTGAGGCCTACCTGGATGAGGAAAATGGCGGACGAGCTTGAAAGAAGAATCCTGGAGCGGCTGCAGGAGCGCGGTGATGGCTGGCTGCAGTGCCTGCTGGAGAGGAGCGGAGGCGCGGCGGCAGCTCCAGCTGCAGGCGGTGGAGGAGGCGCACCCTCGGCCAGGAGGTCCGCGCGGCGAGGGAGAGCGCCGGACAGGCTCAGCCCGGGCTCTCCAGGACGTCGGGGACGGAAGCTGGCGCCGGGTGAGTTGTGTGAGGGGGGGTCGGGTGGTGTGGAGCAGCGGGCGCATAGCAGTTTGGGCTGCCCGGGAGCTGTGGGGAGGTTGTTGGGGCCTGGAGGGGAGGTTGGTGCCTCTCCTTCCAGGCAGTTGCAAGCGGCCATGGCGGGGGGCGGAGCATCGGGGCAGGAGCCGAAGAATGTACAGCCAGACAGGAGGGAACAGGGTGCAGATCTCCTGAGTGGCCAGCAGGTGGCAGTGGGAGACAGTTTTCTGTTCAGTACACAGCGCCATCTGGTGGCGGTTGGTGGTACTACCGCTCCCCCTGTCTCTGGGCAGGAAGGGGGGTTAAGTGTTTCTGGGCCCCAGCAGGTGAGTGGGTTAGGTGGGAGTTTGGTGACCCATTGTGGGCCGCCGCCACTAGCTCGTTTGGGTTTGGAGCAGGGTCACATGCGGGGGGGGAGCCTGGGTAGGGCCAGGGAGGGGGGGTCGAGATCGGGGAGTTGCGGCAGTCACCTGCACAAGGTTCCCTGTAGCGAGAGGGGGGTTAGGGCCGGTAGTGGGGTCGTGCGGTCCGGACGGCGGTCAAGGGTTTACCTGAGTGATTCTGGCTCCGAGCTTTCTTCATCAGGTCACAGCGGAAGGAGAAGGAGTCGCCGAAGGAGCTGCAGTACCCGCCGGCGAGGGCGGCACACGGACAGACGGCGTGGTTCCAGGAGGAGTCGCCGTAGGAGTTCATCGCGGAGCCGGTCCAGTTCCCGGTCCGGGCGGAGGCGACGAGATGGTGAGAGGTCTTCAGGATCCAGTCCGGGGCGTCGAGGGAGCCGAAGACGGTCCAGTGTGCACGCTGGGGCAGGACGTGCTTCTTCTGCGGGCTCGGAGAGGCAGCAACAGCAGGCCCCAGCACCCACTCCAGGGGATGGCGTTCTGAGGGAGGATGCGATGGCCGTGGGCGGTGAGTACCCAGGTGCTTCCACCTGGCCTGCACTGAACGCTTCTACCCATAGGTCTGATCAGGAGTTATTGGTTTTGTTGAAGTCCATGGTTTCACGTCTTGAGGCTGGCGGGGGGGCGGCGGTTGTAGCAGAGCTTGAGGCAGCCCCCTCTGCGTTTCCAGGTATGACGTTTCGGGATACCATGTTTTGTGGCGTGGCTCCGCTGGGCACACATGTTTCGGCGGAGATACGCGACAAAATTGAAAAAGGGGACTATATCGATATTTGGTCCCTCTTGTCTGTGGATCATGTGACAGTGGATAAGGAAAGGTCGTTTTGAGCGTGGGAATGATAAGAAGCTGAAGGTCGCTAAGACCTTCGGTAACTGGTTACAGGCGTTTGCGGTACTCGCTGCGTTGACGTGTCGCAAGAATACGGCAGCGGGTCCGGATTTGTTCGTTTATTTGGATACTATTTTTAGCGCCCATAAGTTACATGGGGGGGCAGCATGGTGGCGGTACGACGAAGAATTTCGTCGACGCCTAGCGGTTACTCCCGGGGTGGGATGGGCGTCCAAGGCGACGGATGTATGGATTCAGTTGATATTGGCACAGAAGCCTCAGCGATCCTTTCCAGCTGTCGCCGCGGGAGGGGGGCAGCCCTCGGCCGCGGCACACAAGCCCACCGGAGCTTGCTGGTTGTTTAATGAGGGGCACTGTAGGTTTAATACACAGTGCAAGTTTAGACACGAGTGCTCCATATGCGGTGGAACGCACTCGGCTTCCCGGTGCTTCCGTAAGGGGAAACAGGTGGGCGGTTCCAGTGGACAGGAGAACGCCGGTGAACGTCAACCGGCTCGCCCTGTGGCTAGAGCGGTACCCGCGGAAGGCGGAGGCAAGCCTTCTTCTTGAAGGTTTTTCCGAGGGTTTCGTTATCCCACATGTTCCG